>JAJLZM010000250.1:0-72261 GCA_030572235.1 Ambrosiozyma kamigamensis | reverse complement strand
TATACATATTTTAATTTTTTAAAGATATGGAGAAGGAATTAATCCGACAAATCTCCGAGACTCCGACCGATCAAACCCTTCACATCTTTACACCAAGAAGTACATGGCTTTTTGGCTCTAGCGGCTCACTTGAATGATTCTTGATTCTTGATTCTTATATAATTGAATCATATAAGTTCTGCAATCAGTTGCTGTAATATAACTAGAGTACTATGATTAAACTAACTAAAAAGTATAGAGAACAAGTAAACGACAATTAAGAGAAAAGTAAAGAAAAAGGAAAAGCGCAGCATAAGTTACAGACTTTGAATCATCAGCTAATGATGAAAATGAGCATAGAAGATGAACTGTAAAAAACACCAAGGCAATCACAGATTGGGAAGTCAACAACAACATTGGAGAAGATTGTTAATAGATATATAATTTTGTTTATAATTAGTTAAATCCACAAAATCTAGTGATCCCATTTCTCAAAACCAAAAATCAAAAAATGAAATTATCTTTTTTTGCTTCAATTGACTTTTAATTAAATTAATAATTAGGAGAAAGAATTCCTTTTTTTGCTTCAATTGACTTTTAATTAAATTAATAATTAGGAGAAAGAATTCCAATTTCATTGTATGAAGTAGGCCATTCTAATAAAGGCGATTTTGTTGGTATTATTAGAAAGTTTCTAGTTAGGGAATCAAAAAAAGTGCAACAGCTGCAGTTATTCATAAAGAGGTTGTTCATTTTCATCTTTAATTGCTTCTAATAATGTTGAAATTGTATTGGATAATTTTGGAAACGATAACTATTTAAATAAAGCCTAATTAAAGGAATATGAAAGGTTTGAAAGCAATTTCAATGGCTAGCAGCATTATATACCCTTAATTGGTTATAATTACAATTGATTGTTGCACACATGGATTGGCAGTTGCAAATTTTTGAAAATGTGCCTTAATTAATGAACCACCAGTAATAAACTAACATATATGCTTGTTCACAGTTTCAGTAAATAACCAATTATCAAATCACCGAAAGAATAATTGAAAACGAAAAACCTATATT
The DNA here is from genome assembly GCA_030572235.1 of Ambrosiozyma kamigamensis. Classification (NCBI taxonomy): domain Eukaryota; kingdom Fungi; phylum Ascomycota; class Pichiomycetes; order Pichiales; family Pichiaceae; genus Ambrosiozyma; species Ambrosiozyma kamigamensis. The sequence goes on along the minus strand of JAJLZM010000250.1, from coordinate 71,211 downwards.
TAACTTTTGTATTTGAAAAGAAGGGGCAAAATGAAAGGGGCAAAACAAAGAACATGCAATTCTAAACATAGAAAAGAAAATTGTGAATGTAATTGAACAACTGGCCACGATTAGTTGATGTCATACAGTTAGTTAATCGTAACTGTACTAGTCGTATCACCGATTCATATCACTTCAACTGTAACTGTGTTTATATCACTCCAACAAGTTCAACTTAAATTTAATTGCGAATTTGAAAAATTTGAAAAATTTCGTAAATTAATAGTAAATACTAGTAATAATACAATTTTCTAAAAATACAACATAATTCACCTACAATCAATGAAGTTTTATGTCATACGAAACTCTATAAACTCTATACGGTTTTACTCAACCCATCATGCAAAGAAACATGGATCTGAATTAGCTCATAAAGCTCTTTTTGGAAGACCATCAAATAATTTAACATCAGGAATAGTTGGTTTAGCTAATGTTGGTAAATCTACTTTTTTTCAAGCTATTACAAAGAGTAAACTAGGTAATCCTGCTAATTATCCATTTGCTACAATTGAACCTGAAGAAGCAAGAGTAATTGTCCCATCTGAAAAACTTGATCATTTAGCTAATTTATATTCATCACAAAAAAAAGTTCAATCAATTTTAAAAATTTTTGATATAGCAGGTTTAGTTAGAGGTGCAAGTGATAATAAAGGTTTAGGTAATGCTTTTTTAGCTGATATTAGAGCTGTTGATGGTATTTTTCAACTTGTTCGTGCTTTTAAGGATGATGAAATTACACATATTGAAGGAAATGTTGATCCAGTCAGAGATTTAACAATTGTTCAAGATGAATTATTATTAAAAGATATGGAATTTATTGAAAATGCAAATGAAAGATTAACAAAACAAATGAAAAATAAATCTGGACGTCCTACTAATGAAGTTACATCAATGCAATTACAATTAGATACTTTAAATCTTGCTTATGATTGCTTGATGGAAGGTAAAAAAATCATTAGTAACCCAGATTGGACAAACGAACAAATTGAAGCTTTAAATTTACATACTTTATTAACTGCAAAACCTTCTGTTTATTTAGTTAATGTTAATGAACATGATTTCTTATCACAAACAAATGAATTTTTAAATGATATTCAAAATTGGGTTGATGAAAATGCAAATGGTTCTCCAGTTATTTTATTTTCAGCTGATTATGAAACTAAATTAAATGAACAAGATCCAGAAGCTGTTCATGAAACTTCTGCTTTACCAAAAATTATTCAAGAAATGAGAAAAGCCTTAAATTTAATTAGTTTTTACACTTGTGGTCCAATTGAAGCAAGACAATGGACTGTTAGACAAAATACATTATGTCCTCAAGCTGCTGGTGTTATTCATACCGATTTTGAAAAAACGTTCATTAATGCTGAATTGATTAAATATAAAGATTTGAAAGATCTAACGCCTCCATTTGACGAGAAAACCCTAAGAAGCAAAGGAAAGATTCAAAGAGTTGGTAAGACATATGCCGTTGAAGATGGGGATTTATTAACATTTAGAGCAGCTGCCGCAAAGGGGAAAAAATAAAGAAAGAATTCGAACTTCATGTAAATAGAAATTCACATCAATCTATAATTATAATCATCATATTTATAAAGTAGTTTGTCGAATTATTCGAAACATTTTGTATATAGTGTATAGAGAATTATGAATAATGATCAATGATCAATCGTCTATAAAAGTTTTAATTCTTGTCTTCTTCTTCTTCAGTAGCATCACGTAATGAATTATAATGTTCACCTAAACCAAAACTATGTTGATAAAAAACCAATTTTAATTCAGGCTGTTGACCTTCTTCATTCATTTTTAAAGCAGCACGTCCACTCATCATAACACTTATAGGACAATTAAATTCTTTAGCTAGTGCTAAAATTTCTAAATCACCACCCCACATGGTTGTTTCTTCAATTTCTTTAGTATAACTGTCAACATCTCTTAAAGTCATAGTTTTTTCGTCAAATAAAAATGGAATAAAAGTATCAGGGTCTTTTCTAATATGATTAGCACATTTAGTTCTAAGCTCTTGAATAGACATGGTTATACCTTGTCTTAGTTGCAATTGATCTGAGATAGAGGCAAATAAACAATGACCATCTGGTGTAATATCATGTTGCTTTAAATGTGAAATATTACAAAGTTGTTCAAGATTTTTCATTTCAATTTCACGTAAATCAGGTTGAGAATCAGCTTCTAATTTTGCTTCCTCTTGTAATTTCTTTATGTTCTCTTCACGTTTAGCCAATCTTTCTTTTTGCCTATTACGTTTCTTTTTAGGTTGCTGTTGCTGCTGTTGTTTTTGTTTTTGTTGTAATTCTTGATTCTGTTTGAGTTTTTCTTCTTCTTTCTTATTTTCTAGTTCTAATTGAGCTAATAACTTTTCAGGTGTAAGTTCATCATCATCATCATCTTCATCATCATCATTATCATTCTTATCATCATTTAAAGTTGAATTCCCACTTTTCTTAATATCATCCAGTTCTTTAGAATGTCTAGCCTTCATATTCGCCTCCATTTCTTGAATTTTCTTCATAACTTCTTTTCTCTTGGACTTGGAAGCTTGCTTCTTCATACCGGTGGTTGTAGCCACCAAATCTCTTGCTTCTTTCTTGTGTCTAGCAATAACTTGCTCTTCTGTTTCTGTGACTTCTGACATGGTAATATTTCAGTGTAATTGTTGTGTTTTCCAGTAACTCCAGAAAACAGTGTCTTGATTCTGCGTTGAAGTGTTTCTGGTCGTGCACGCGCAATTCTTTAAATTTTATTTTTATTTTTTTGTTGCACTGAAATGCTGTGGAAGATAAGAGGAAAACACTTATAGGAAACTCTACGTTTTGAATATAAACATTTCCACAATAATCATGGGTTGGTTTTGGGCCGAGAAAAATGCTTCTGTTGCTTCTTCTTCAAATAAAATTTCTACTCCTGATATAGGTGTATGTTTACTGCTTTTTATCTTCATCTGATTTGTTCAAAATTTAATTTTATTTAGTTACTAACATTTTATTTTTAAAATTATAGGCAAAATGTCCAGTTGATCATACTAAATTCAAACCAGCTGCTTGCCCAGTTGTTGGATCTGCTAGTGATGATGAATTAAATCCTTTAAATAATATGCCATATAGTATATCAACTCAAAAAGCACCGGGTCAAACTATTGATTTACCAACAGATAAAACAATGTCTTCCATTCCAAGAGGTGATTCAAGTGAGCATGGTGTTTGGGAATACCCATCTCCTCAACAGATGTTCAATGCTATGATTAAAAAAGGTAAGGGTGATGTCCCAGAAGATGCTGTTGAATCAATGGTTAATATTCATAATTTTTTAAATGAAGGTGCATGGGATGAAATCTTAGAATGGGAAAGACCACATACTGAAGAAACTAAAGTTGAACCAAGATTATTGAAATTTACTGGTAAACCAAAAACTTTATCACCTAAAGCATGGTATTATCATCAATTAAGTAAATTTTTCCCTGATAGATATAATACAGAATTACCTTTTGATAGACATGATTGGACTGTTTTAAGAGGTGATAGTGAAGGAAATTGGAAACAAGTTAGATATGTTATTGATTATTATGGTGGTCCAGAAGAACATGGCATGCCAACTTTCTTTTTGGATGTTAGACCTGCACTTGATAACGTTTCGAATGTTCAAGATATAATTAATCATTGGGTTGAAGAATCTAAACCAACTTGGGATAAAGCATTAGGAAGAGGCACTAATAATAATTGATTTTAACCCATTCTTTTTAATTTAATCTTTTTTTTTGTTCCTCTTCCTTCCTCTTCAGGTCTTGGTCCTTTTGATGTCTTCTATGAGTTACAGTTTTTCCTTTGGCGTTTATTATTATTTTTAGATTTTTTTTTCTCCACTTGTTCATATTATTGAAAAGGTATATGCATATTGGTTACATGTACCTGGTTTTTCCACATATTTTTTTATTCTTATTTATATTTTATTTAAAATTTAGTTTTTGATATCATAGTAGTAAAAGTAATCATTAAAGACATAGTTCTATTAAACACAAAAGGCGAAAGTATATATAAAACAAAAGAAAGATTAACTTATTATTAAATTATAATGATGATTATATTAAAAACAACAAAAATCTCCACAAAAACGACCAATCTTAACGTCTTTGTCCCACCAAACTTTAACTAATTCAATTAAAAATTCACAGTCTGAATCACTATATGGATCAAGGCCCATTTCATAAATATCTTGAGGTTCAATCCAAATTGTTTTTTTAGTAGATTCATCATTACTATTATTTGCCAATAAATTACCATTTTCATTATTATCAGAAAATGGATCAAGTTCTTCATCTCTTTGTAATTGATTAACTTGTTCTTGCAGATTTTGCTCATTTTTAATATCTGCACATTCATTATTTATCAATTCAATTAATATAACAAATAATCTTATAGTTAATTGTTGAAAATATCCAATTAAACTAATAATAATTTCAACATCTGAATCTTTACTATTATTATTTAATAATAGACCATCATTTTCAAAATTATCTAATTCAATTTGAAATTCATCTTCTTTTGTATATTGTGATGATGATTCACCTGCTGTTGCCCACCATGCTAAACCTTTCCAAATTAATTCTTTAAATGTAACTGGTTCAACAGTTACTTGATAATGTTGAGGTTTTGATGTTTTTTTGGAGGATGATAATGTAGTTGAAGTTGAAATTGAAGATCTTGTGGCAGGTTGTGATAATGCTTGTTGTTGTTGTGAAAGAGATGGTGAATTACCACTACTTGTTATTGGACTTGATGATGATGATACACGTCTTGTACTTGATGAAGAATCTGTTTTTATAGTTTCACTTGAAGCAGGAAAATCTGTATAATTATCATTAGTATTAGTATTATTAGCATTAGTATTATTATTATTATGGTCAAATAACTTAGAATAAACTAATTTAAATCTACCAAAATCACGTTGTGAAGCTAATTTTGAAGCAGTTTTTTGACGGTTATTATGATGATCAGCTTTTAAAATTTGTGGTATATTATCTAAATCATTCATTTGAAATGAATTATTTATTGGTAATTTTAATGAATAATCATATAAATTTGATTTTTCTAAAATAATTTGATCAGTTGTTGAACCAATAAAACCACTTTTTAGATTTTTCATAAATGTTAAATCATTAACACAAAGATTATAAATTGGTCTATTAAATTCTAATTCATCAATATTTTCAACACCTGATTTAATTAATTCTGATTTAATTTCTTTTGGAATTGATGAAATTAATGATATTGAATAAATAAATTTAGCCATATCACCAATTGATAAAGGTTTTTCATAATGATGATGGAAATGATGATTCGATTCATTAGATTCATCATAATCATCTTCATCACAACAATCATTTTCAAATGCTTGTAATGATGTTGGATTATGTGGTGTATGTATTATGATCTTTTTACGTAATAATGATAATTTCCATATTTTATAAATTAATGGACCTAATTTTTGATATAAAGGTAATAACGAATCAATCATATGATCATTTGAATCATATTCATCTGAATCTGAATCAATGATAATAGGAGTTTGTTCTGAATCATCAGATTGAATTTCAGGCGTTGTTGAAATTTTAGGAGTAGTAGGAATAGATTCTTCATTAGAATTTTCAAATAAAGTTGAATTTAATTGTTCAGTTAAAGATCTATTAGTATTATTCAATAATGAAGAATGTGAAGATTTAGATTTAAATTCATTATAAAAGGTTTCAAAATTTGAATAAAATTGATTTTCTTGTAATTCATTATTACATTTCATAAATTTATCAATTAATTTAGATAATTTATTTTTATAATTCCAACATGCTGAATATACTTTAGGCTTCCACGTAGTAGCATCATTACTATTATTTGGTAATAACATATCTGGATCAATTAATATACCTAATGAATATAATTTAACTTGTTCTCTATCAATTGTTAAATTATTATCAGTAGAATCAATTTTTTGTTGAGATTTATTTTGTCTAAAAACAGATAATCCATATAAAAATTTAGATTTAGAATCATTTGAATATTGTTGTTGCTTTTCTTGTGTAAAACATATTATATCTTTTTCAACAGCATGTAAACCTGATGGTAAAGTTTTAAATTCAAGTCCCTTTGATGGATAAATATGATTATCTAAGGATCTGAACCATTTTAAATCGTAACCTGAATGAACATCAAATTTAGTTAGAAACAGAGCAACTATGGGTGGATAATTGTTCAACGACATTGTTTAATAATTATGATTGTTGTTTATATTATGATGATGATCTAGTTATTCTGTATGTTGCACATGGTTGCCTAACTTGCCTTCCTTTAAATGTTTCAGTAATTTCAAAAAATCCGCGATATTACGTAAAAATTGGTAAAATATTACGTAAATAAATAAATAAATTTAATTAATTTAATTTTAATAGTACATTTCTTTCATTTCATTTTCATTAAAAAAGAGAATTAAGGATATAAATTATATATATAATGCAAAATTAAATAGTAGTAATCATTCAGATGTAGTAGAAATTAATCTTCCAGCTCGAGTTGAACAACGATAAACTTCAAACGTGTCCAAACTTATGATTCTTTTTGGTCTAATACCTCTAGGTCGAGTAACTGAAACGGTAACAGTTGATGGGATATCAGTTTTTAATGGAGAATCCCATGGTAGAACTAAAAAATATAAATATTCATCACCATAATACATTGCTTCACAGGGAGCAGGTAAACCACCAAATTCACATAAACAATTCCAAAATAAATCTGATAATAATGAATTAGCAGTTAGATTTGTATTTAAAATTTCTTTTTTTCTTAAATTAATAACTTTTTTTGAAAATAATATTGTATTTTCAATAATTGAATTACCAAATATAATTGAAGTTGTTGAAGTTAATGGTTTACATAATTGTAAAAATTTTAAATAAGGATTTTTTCTTAATAAAGTATATTTTAATTTTAATAAATAATTTTTATTAAAATCAAGTTGAATTAATTGAACATTTGATTCAAATGATGGTACTTGATATTTTAAACCATTATTTGGTGCCAATATATTATAATGTAATTGATTATAACCAGTTGCTTTTAAATCTTCAGGATTTAAAATTGAAGTTGGTTCAATCCAATTAAATGGTGCTATAGTACATTTATCAACATGAGAACCAATTGGTTTGAAAGTTCTCCAAGCTTTTTCATGAATTGAAATTAAATCTTTTGATCTTTTAACTGGAGATTCAAAATAACTTGTTATATTAAAAGTCCAATTTTCAAGCATTTTTTGAACATTTTTATATAAATTTAATTTATGATTTAACCAAGCTCTTGATATATTTTCTTTACCATGAAAAACTCCATTTTCATCACATGAAGAATCAGGTTCTATTGTACTTATAGTTGGATAAGTATTATTAAAACCAGGATCAGAAACTTGAACAAAAGCAGCACCTAATAAAGCAATTGAATGAGAAAATCTAACATTTGATTCTAAAGTTATTAAAGGTAAAGGTAATAAAGAACCACGATTAATATCTATATTAATCATGACACCAGTTGGTTGAGTTAAACTTTTATGATATTGTCTAAAGAAATCCCTCATTAAAGCACCTTCACCAGTTCTTGCTTCAACAGTTATAATACTTGTAATACCAGCAAATAAAGCATTTGAAAATCTATCACAAACATTAAATTGAGAATATAATATAAATAAATAATTCATAGCTTGCCAAAAACCTTTAGACATTTCAACACTATTTAAATTAAAAGCTTTATAATTAGTTTGAACATGACTACCACACGATTTTATAGCATAAATTAAAGCATCGGCCGCATATTGACCTAGTTGAGAACAACATAATTCACTTATAAATACTTCATTATTAGCATAGATATCATTTTCATTAGAATCATTGCTATCATTATTATTATTATTATCATCTTCATCATCAGTTTGAACTAATTCCTCATTATCAGAATTGATTGTTATATCATTTGTATTTAAATCAGATGAACCAATAATATCATTTAATGAAAAATCTTTATCATAACCAGATAAAGCAATACATTGAGCCAGTCTATAAATTACAGAATCAAAATTAAAACCTTCGATGGAAGCTTGATCCCAATTATTAGTATTGAATTTATTTTGTTGAATTAATTTATAAATTGAACTTTTATGTAAATCATTATATTGAATTGATTTAATATCATTTTTATTTGGTTTATTAAATTGTTTTTGTAAAAAATCTTTTCTACCTTCATTATAATTATTTGGAACTAAACCAACATGATAAGTGATAGTATCTGTATTTTCTAATTTATTACCTAAATAATTTGATGTTATTGTATAATTTGCAATATAAGTTGAATAAACTTTTTCAGAAAAATAATTTATATCTTGATAAATTTTAACTTTTGCTAAACAATCTAGTTTTTCCCATAAGTTACCAATATTATAAGTTGATAGGTTATCTTTTTGTTGATGAACTAGTTGATCTTGTTGTTGTTGATTATTATTATTATTATTATTTAATAAATCAAAACTATTAAACGATTGATTGATTTGAATTGTGCTTATCAAAGAGGAATCTGGTTGTATTATATTAGGATCAGTGGTGTTACCCGATAGCATTGCCGCTATTAGGAAGGCCTTATCCATCTTGGCTGCTTGTGCCATTAAACGTGGGAAGGAGTAGGAAACAAGCAAAGCGTTAAGAGGTGTTAAAAGGTGTTTTGAATTTTGAACCTTTATCAAATGCAATTACGTAATAGTGGCGCGGGAGGCTGACAAGTGGCGGGGAAATGGGCATGTGGCTGTGTGTGGCTGGTGGGATGCGTGTGGCGCACGACTGAAAACGGAGTTCAAGAAGAGGAAGAAGAGATGGGATGGATCATGGGTGGTATAGACAGGTATTAGTTGGTATTGGTTAGTATTAATTGGTATCAACTGGTATCAGCTGGTATTATTGTGTTGACGTGTCATTGCCATTAATTCAAAAAACTGTTTTAAAGTGTTTTAAAGTGAACAAAAGCAGGAAATGGAAATTCAGAAATTCACGTAAATGTATGTGAGATTTCTTAAAACTAGTTTTTATTTCTTTTCCTTCAATAACAATAAACAATAAATAGTCAATCTTTGCTTCTCTTATATTCGGTTATCCTACCTCTCTTTACTTCCTCACATTAATATAAAATATCAATTCTTTTCTACTAAATCAATCAATTATGCAATTTTTAAATCAAAATCAAAGAACAAAAAGATCTTTTGATCAAGTTTCTATTTCTCCACCTAATTCTCCTTCAATTCAACCAATTCAATCTTCCTTATTACTAAATACAAGGCCTACATTTAATTATAATAACAATAAAAGTAATAATAATAATAAAAGATGTCAATTTAATGGTCCAATATTATTTAATCCTGTTCTTCAACAAACTAAAAATAATAATTTAGGTAATTTAAATAATTCAAATAGTTATTATAAAAAGAAAGTTCCTGATATAATTATAAAACAAGCTTTATATAATAAACCTCAAATTGATGATGTTTTTAATTTAATTTATAATAAAAATCAAAAACTGATTATAATTCCACCTGAATCAAATATTAGAATGAAATTAAGTCAACTTGAAACTTATAATTATTTCCAAGCTAGATTTAAAAGTCATACATTAGTTTTATTATTATATAATGGTAATGATGAAAGTATTCCATTAACTTTTGATACTTTAAGAAATAATGTTAAATATGAAAATTATAATGATAGTGAAATTAGATTTTTATGTATTACACCTCAATTTAATGATGAATTTAATAAATTTGGTTTCCCAATATTATTAGATGAAGATGGTTCAATTACAAAATATTTATCACTGTTAGATCCTTTGGGTGGTGCAATTTATCCATTAAATTCTGTTTTAATATTTGATTTTGTTGGTGTTGAACAAATTAGAATTAGGTTAGGTTATGATTATAATACATTTTATGATTGTTCTGAAGAAAATAATTTACATACTGTTTTATTAAATGTATTAAGCTATTTAAATCATTAAACTATTTATATTATTTATTTATACTATTTATACTATTTATTTAAACCTTTTTTTTTTCTTTACTTTATATTAATATACATATACACTCAATAAATAAAATATAAACTATATAAATTTATAATTCCATTAATTTATTTCTTTCATCATTAAGAGATTTAAATTCCAATTGTCTCTTTTGATATAATTGATTAATATCATCAATAGCTTTTTCTATTCTTTCAATTTCTTGTCTTTCATTATATTTTGTAAATTTAGTTTTATCACTTTTAAATGGTAATAAAGAACCAGGTTTTTGAGTTAATAATTTAAACATTTTTTCAGTTGGTTCATTAAATACAATTTCATCATATAAAATAGAATCAACTTTACCAGTAACTTCAGCTAAATGAGCTTTATCGACACCATCAATAGCAGGATAAGGATGTAATTTTAAATGATGATATAAAGTTAAATTTTTTTCACCACAATCTGAATTAAAATAAATTTTAATTATAATTTCAAATTCACCCCAACCAGTTTCTTTAACTTCAAATGGTGGTGATTCGATCGATCTAGTTGGGGAATTATATGTATCATGTAATTTAAATACAACTTTTTTAATATAAGTTGATAAATCTTGACCTAATGGATCTTCAACAAATATTTTCCATGTATGTGTATGATCACTTGGTGCATTTGCTGGTAATGGATTTTTTTCTGATATTTTTTCTGCTGTGTTTCCATATATTATAGGTCTTGACACTGATATATTCTTTATTCTTTTAGAAGGGTTTGAAGGGGCCATGATTGATATATTTTACATAAAGAACAACAATTAAGTATACACGTCTGTTTATTGTTATTGCGACAAAAATTAAACAAATTATTCGCTACGAAAAGAGTTAATTAAATTCCAACTAAAATTCAAATATACGTAGAATACATTTTAAACCAACAAAATTAAAGTATGTAAGCAGATAAAAATAAAGAGAGGAAAAGATAAGATAATATAGGATAAGATAAGATAAGATAGGATAAGATATAAGATATTTTAATGAGTAATTGTGTAATTTGGTGTGGGTGTCTTTTTTTTGCTAAAAGAAACTAAAGTGTAATATAATAGGGAGGAGTGAATCTATAAAAAATAAAACCTTTTTTATAATCGTTAATCATTTATTGTGTTAATATTGTTATAATTGTTTAATCAGCAAAACCTCTACCAACACTTTTAACTAAACCACCTTCTTTAGCAGCTAATTCATAATAACCATAAATTGTAGTAACAGCTAATAAGATTGATGTACCAGAACCTAAACAACCTGATAAATCACTAACAACAGATAAAGCACCAATTGTAGCACCACCAAATGCAGCAGCAACAGGAATAATCTTTTTTAATTCTTTATAAACTGAAGTTTCTCTATGACCAGCAATAACTAAACCTTGATCTTTAAATTGTTTTGCAACATCTCTTGGTGATGAACCAGAAACTTCAATCCAAGTTTTTGAAAAGAATGCACAAGTACCTAAAACAAAAACAATATAAATAACAGTTTTAATTGGATCTAATAAAGATTCAGTTAATGATAATGGAGGTTGCATATAATAAGCAATACCTGAAGTTGCAAATAATTGTTGTGAACCAGGTTTTGGACCCCAAGAACCTAATAATTTAATAACTAAATTATTTGGAAATCTAGTATATAACATTTGAGAAATAATAAAAATATTTGATGATAAAGCACTTTGTAACATAATTGGCATATTTGAAGTATAAAATAACCTAATTGGATAAACAGAATAAGGACCTCTTTGTCTAGTTGATTTAATTGGTAATTCAACTCTTAAAGATTGTAAATAAATAACAGCAAAGAAAACAACTAAAGTTGATAAAACTTGAAACATATTTGGTGCATTATCTCTATAAAAAGCATCTAATAAAGCAGCTTTTTTAGATCTTTTAGTAAATAATAAATGAACAAAAGCTAATATAGCACCTTCAAATTCAGAACCTCTACCTCTATTAACAGTAGTTGGAGCAAAACATTTCCAAAACATTTGTTCACAAATATTTGTAGCCATAAATAATGAAACACCAGAACCTAAACCATAACCTTTTTGTAATAATTCATCTAATAACAAGACAATTAAAGCAGCAAAGACTAATTGTAAGATTAATAATAAGCAAACACCAGCACCTAAATCAGATGGTCTACCATACATACCAGTTAAAACATAAACAGTTGCTTGACCAACAGATAAAATAACTGCAAATAATTTTTGAGAAATTTGTAATAATTCTCTATCATCTTTAGATTCAGGATTAATTGATATTAATTGAGTACCTTGTAATAATTGAAAAATCATACCAGATGTAACAATTGGAGAAATACCTAATTCCATTAAAGTACCTCTATTTGAAGCTAACATCATTCTTAACCAATATAAAGGATCAGAAGATTCACTTGATGTGATACCATATAATGGGATTTCAGACATGACTAAGAAAATTAATAATGTAACACCTGTCCACATTAATTTTTGATTAAATGGGACTTTTCTTTCAGGAGCAATAACTTCTGGTAAGTAAGGGATAAAAGGTTTCACTAGATCCAACACACGGACTATTAATAAATAATTTAATGAATGAATGAATTATCAGATTTATTTTTTCATTTAATTTCAATTAATGGAAATTAGAGAAGATATAATTTTTATAATTTTTCAAAATTCATCATCTCTCCATTAATTAAAAGAAAGAAAAAAAAAGTGAAATTCAAATGAATAAAAGTTAGTAAAATTGAAATTGAATAATACATAGTAATTGAGTTAGATATTTGAACATACAACTCATATTATAGGATGTTATTTGATGATTTGATGAATGTTTTGTAAAGAAACACGTCCAATTTTGTAATTTTCATATAATTTTGAGATGAATTAAAGAACAGCAAATAGATTCGCGTGGACACGACAATTGGAAACAATTCGGATTAATTATCAATAATTTACAGTAAATTCAATTCATACAATTAAATATCAATTTTTTTTAAATATAAAATGAATATAATGAAAATATACAGCTAGAAAAGAAAGAATATGTAGTTTTAAATGATTAAATTTATTTCTTAATATATGTTAATAATTTATTAATTTCATCAGGAGAACCTAACCAAATACCAGATCTTTCATGAATTTTTTTTGGAATTAAATCTAAAATTCTTTCACCTTTATCATTAACAGCTAAACCACCAGCTTCTTCTAATAATAAAGCCATTGGGAAACATTCATAAAGGATTCTTAATTTACCAGTTTTTGATTTTGAATCAGCAGGATAACCAAATAAACCACCATATAATAAAGTTCTATGAACATCACCAACCATTGAACCAATATATCTAGCAGAATAAGGTTTACCAGTTGATTCTTGAGGTAATTTTAATGAAGCAATGAAATCATTAACTTCTTTTGACCAATAATGAGAATTACCTTCATTAATTGAATAAATTGATTTATTTGGAGGGATTTTTAAATCTGGTATAGTTAAAATGAATTCACCTAAATGAGTATCTAAAGTAAAACCATTAACACCATGACCAGTAGTTAAAACCAAATGAGCAGAAGCACCATACATTGTATAACCAGCAGCAACCATTTCAGTACCAGATCTTAAAACATCTTTAATTGAACCATTTGAACCTTTTTTAATTTTATAAACACCAAAGATAGTACCAACAGCAACACCCGCATCTAAATTTGAAGAACCATCAATTGGATCACAACAAACAGCATAAGAACCTTGATTATTTTCAAAGATAATTAAATCTTCTTGTTCTTCAGAGACTAAAACTTTGACATTACCAGAACCATGCATTGCATTAATAAAGATTTCATCACCAATAACATCTAATTTTTTTTGATCATCACCAGTTGAATTAGTAGCACCAGCTAACCCAATCAAATTAACCAATTCAGCTCTTCTAATAGTATGAGCGATGAATTTAAAAGCATATTGTAAAGAATTCAATAAAAGAGTTAATTCACCAGTTGCATTTGGAGCAAATTTAGTTTGTTCATCTAATATAAATCTAGTTAAAGTAATTAAATCAGTTTGAATCTTTTGGTGTTTCTCAGACATTTTATTGTTATTGTAGTGTAAGGAGATGAAATAAGAAGAATTGTTGAAATTCATTTAATTGAGAGAAAAACAAGAGGAATAGATGAAGTTTATATAGTTTTTGAAAGTCATCGGATTGCTCTTCAAATTCACCTTTTGCCCTCCCGGAGATCGTGGGGAGAAGAACCCGGGGTGTTTGGGGGAGACTCTGGAGAGTGGTGTTACAGGGGCGGGTGGCGCAGGGGGTTGGGAGCACGGGGCACGGAGATTATAGGTGGCGGGTTATTGGTTATTGGTGGTATTCTGTTTTGGTGGTTTATGTGTTTATGTGTTAGTGGTATTTGTGAAAATATAATTGTTATGTGTTAATACTGCTGTAAAGGCTTTTTAATAGCTGTTTTTGTTCTCGTTGCGCGGAGTTTTATGCGAATGGCCATCGGTCTATAATAACTACTTCACAGTCTAAGTCTTCACTGACTTCACATCAACAACGTGTATTGCACTGCTACAAACCATAGCTGCGATTCCTGCCCTCGATCGATCCTGGAATTATGAATTTTATTTGAATTATTATAAACGTACAGCAAATTAAATATAGAATATAATTTAAATTAAATTTAAATTAAAATTAAAATTAAAAAAATTAAAAGTACTTCCAGGTCGTGGCTAGACGGCTTTTTCGGTACCTACTTCTCCGCCGCAGAGCCTTAAAATGAGCCATCGAATAAGCCGCTTATCCGTATCAGTCCCCTGAAAAATAATTAAAAAAAATTAAATTAAATTAAATTATACAATTAATTCCTCTAAATTATTTGGTAATTCTCCAATAAATTCCCATTTCTTAAATTCTTCTCCAATTAATTCCAACTTTTTTAAATTATTTGGTAAATTCTCAATTAAATTAAATGATTTAAATTTAAAATTTAAATTTAATTCAATTTTTAAATTAATTAAATTAATTAAATGTTTTAAATTTAATTGATTATTTAAATTTAAATAATTATTAATAAACCTTTCATGATTATTACCTAATTTTAAATTAATTGTTTCAATTGATTTATTTGGTAATGAATTTAAAAAATAATATAAATCATCAAAATATTTATTATTATTAAATTCATATAAATTAATAAATATATTAATTTTATTTAAATATTTTAATTCTTCTTCACTTTCATTTTCATCATTTATTAAATATGGTAAATTATAATAATCAAAATTTGTAATTGATATACTTAATTCAATTATTGAATTTGGTATTTTAATATATTTATTTTGAATAAAACAATTATGTAATTTTAAATATTTTAATTTTTTAAAAATTAAAAAAAATTCATTATTATAACTATTATAACAACTACCATTTGTTATATTTAAATATGATAATTCAATCCAATTAATTGAATTATTTTTTTCGAAAAATGTTAAATCATTTAAATTAAATAATTTTTTAAAATTTTCAATACTTGAATTCTTTAAATTTTTATTAATTTCTTTAATTATAATTAATTCTTGTCTATATAAATCTGAATTTATAACTAATTTATTGATTTTATTTAATTTATTAAATAATCTTTTGGTTTTGAAATTCTCTTTAATTAAATGATAACTTAATTTGGTTATATGATTATATAAATTATTATTATTATTATTAGATCCTCCTCCAACTATTTCTCTTATACAATGTTCATGAATATAATTACCTGATCCTAATTGATTTAATGAATCAATTAATTCTTTTTTTAATTTATTTAATTGATTATTATTTGGATTAAATGGATTAAATGGATCATGATTTTGAATTAATTCTTCATTTAAATAAATATTATCTAAATCAAATTCATTGAATTCATTTAGTAATCTAATATCTAATGCAAAATTATCACTTTTATATGATTCTTCATTTAAAAATTCAATAAATTTTAAAAATTTATTATTTAAAATAATTGAATTTTCAATATTTAAAATTAATTTAATTTTTGTTTTTTTTATTAATAATTTTTTTAAATATTCAAAATTAATTAATAAACAATTATCTTTATTTAAATTTAAATAAATTAATTGAATTTCATTATTTGAATTAATTAATATTTTAAAATTTTTGGATTTATAATTAATCTTTAAATAAAATTTTAAATATTCTTCAATAATAACATCATTATCATCATTAAATAATTCATCTATTGTTTTATAATCAATTAAATTCAATTCATAACAAACTAATCCATTATCTTTTAAAAATTCATTAAATTTAATAAACAATTCATATTCATTCTTATTAAAACTAATTGAAAATTTATTAATTAAATGATCTTTAATAATTAATTGAAATTCTTTATATTTATATAATTCAATTAATTCAATTATATTTAAATTATTGATTATAAATTGAATTATAGTTTCAATTATTTTAATTGGTAATGAATTAATAATAATTTGTAATATAATTGATTCATCTTTATTATCTTTAATATTTAATCTTTTTAATTCAAATTGTTGTTTAAGTAATGCTAATGAATCATTTTCAATCTCTTTAAGTGGTGTTTTAGCATCTGACAACATGATTAATACCAATTTTATAATAAAAAACAGTCATCATGACTAACTATCAACATCTAAATCTTTATTTTTCCTTCCATAAGTTCCTTTAAATATGATTTGAAAAAGTGGGCAGGGAAAATTGGGAATGGCAACGAGGCGCAAGTGGCGCAATACAGTGAAAGTGGCACAGCAAAAAATGTAACTTTAAATGTTACTAGTAATTTGTAGTAAAAAACTCATTAAAAGACTCATTTTTTAATAGAATTATACACAGAAATATGGAATAAATAGAATATATAGACAAGAGTACAATAAATACAATAATTTAATTAAAATAAATACAATAATTAAATCAAAATAAACTAGTTAAACTCTCAATTGCACTAGCTCTAGCTGATGGACTTAATGGTTTATTACAACTTAAATAAGCTGAAAATAATAACCTGGAAATTAATGGTTCTTCAACTCTACCAATCTCAATTGATTCAGCATGTTCATTTGAATGTTTTATATATTGTTGAAATGTTAATCTTAATTTTCCATCTTCAATAATTTCAATATTTAAAATTGAATTTTTTAATGCTGATGTTTTTCTTGAATTAAAACAATCACGTAATTCTTTTAATCCATTTGAAACTAATTTATCATTTAATTCATCTTTTAATAATTCTTTATATAAATCACTTGATCTAATAGTTTTAGTTAATCCATCTCTTAAATGATTAAAATCTGTATTTCTACATGGTACAATTCTAGCATTTAATTTAATACCTGAATTTAATAAATTATTAATTAATAAATTTGATAAATCTTTATTGGAATTTAAAATTTCAATTAAATTTTCTTTAATTGTTGTATTTTCTTTTTTATTATAAATTGATTCTAGATAATTTGAATGCCAAATCTTTTTAACTAATGATAAATCATTCATTGATATATATAATCCTAATGCATAAACTTTCATATGTAAAAATGTAACTGTTCTTATACCTGATCCAATTAATTGAAATGAATTAGTTAATTCATTATTATTTAAATAAATTGGTAATGGATCAAGTGATGAATCAACTATAATTGATTCTTTATTAACTTCTGTTTTAATTTCTGTATCATTTCTTAAATTATTATTTAATAAATATGTTGATGTTGTTAAAATTCCTAATGTTGATAATCCAATTATTGTATTTCTCTTATAATTATTATTTCTTATAATAGTTGTTGATATTGATCTTGAAGTTTGCTTTGAAAATTGCAAGCCTGTGCGCTTTATTGAATTCAAGAATGTTCTTGCAAACATATTTATAATATACTAAAGTATTTTTGAAATGAATTAATGAATTTAAATCAAGTTTATTCAAAAACTATTTCTTAAAAATCTTTAAAATCTTTAAAATCAATAAATCTCTGCACTGGTCATAATATCCGGATATACGTCGGACTTCGGTGTTATCTCCTAAAACAGTACAATCTGCTACGATTCTTCTTCTTTATTAGAAATAAAATTAAATATAAGAAAACACGTACAAATATTAAAAGAAAAATCAATTATAACCAAAAAATAATGATGAATGTATAAACAAAGCAAAGCAAAATATAATTAACGTCTATCAGTTTTACCAACACCTCTCTTACCAGAGAATAAATGTTTAGGCATAGAAACAACATTCTTTCTATCTGATTCACCAGCTCTAGCATTTCTATTTCTTTCTCTTCTTTCTAATTTACCAATTCTCTCAGCCTTTGATCTTAATGCACCATCAGTTAAACCATCATTTAATCTATCTGATTGTCTAATTGGTTTATTTGATAATCTTCTTGATTCACCACCTGCAGATGCTCTTAAATAATCTGAACCTGAAGCTTGATATTTCTTTGATGATGCTAATTTCTTTTCTCTTAATTTACTAACATCATGACCAACTTTATACATATGATCTTCAAATTCACTATATGATTTAGTTGTCTTTGATCTTGGCATAATGGATTTATTATTTAAAGCTTTTCTTGATCTAGCTTCATTAATCATTAATTTTTGTTTATTTCTAATCCATTGTGCTTTTTCTTTAATATCTTCAATTTCTGGATCTTCCATTTCTTCTTCATCTGAATCATAAAATCCTTCTTGATTTAATCTTTCTTCTTCTTCTTCTAATGCTTGTAATTTACTTGCAATTTCTGGATCTAAGAAATCATAAACATTCTTACCATCTAAAATTTCAGGCATAATATCATTTTTCCATTCATCATCATCTAAAATATATTGTTCTTTTAGATTATTATTATAAACACCTGCTCCACCATTTTCAGCTTCAATATCTCTAGCTAATTTTCTTTTATCTGGATCATTCACATCATATTTCTTTAATAATTTAACAGCTTCAGGAATAAATGGTTGTCTATCACCGTCTCTAATAATTGATGGAGTTGAAACATGTATTTTATTCAAAACATTATTAACTCTAGCAGTACCTTTTAATTTTTGTTCAATTCTTGCAGTTAATAATTTTTCACAAGCTTTATTTCTAACTTGCATAACATTATCATCATGATAACATGAAGTTTCCATAATTTCAACACCGGAAACTTCTAAAACTGATTTAATTAAATCTTGTCTATCTTGATCTAAATCTTCAACTTTAATAATATCTGTTTTATTAATAACAACTAAAACTGATTTATTTGCAAATAATGGTTTAATTGAATGAAATAATTTAACTTGTTGTTCGATTGAAAAACCACATTGTTCTGACAAATCCATAAAATATAAAACACATGATCTTAAATGTGCAATGGCATAAATTGATTGCATTTCAATATTATTCATTTCATCTGTTGGTCTATCTAAAATACCTGGTGTATCAATGGCTTGAAATCTTAAATATTTATAATCAAAATGACCAACATATAATGATTTGGTTGTGAATGCATATGGTTGAACATCAACATCAGCTTTAGTAATACATTTTAAGAAACTGGATTTACCAACATTTGGATAACCACAAATTAATAAAGTTCTTGTATTTGGATCAATTGATGGTAAACGACCTAAATGTTGTCTAACTTGTTCTAAATATGAAAATGCATCTTTTAATTTTTTAGTAATTGTAGCCATTCTACCTAAAGCAGCTCTTTTTAATTGTTTACATTGAAATAATGATTGACCAAATTTTAATAATCTAACATAATCTCTTGAAACTTGTTCAATTAATGTTTTAGCTCTTGAAACAGCAGCTAATGAAACTTTATAATGATTTTTTTCATATAATGTATCCATCAAATCTCTATGAAATGGATGTAAATCATTAATATTTGGAAATCCTTTTAATATATCATCAAATTTTTCAATAAATCCTTCAGATGTAAATTTCACTTTTCTCATATAAAATGCTCTAATTCTTTGAATTTTAAAACCAGGTCTAATAACTGTTGGTGTTTTTCTTTGAGTTCTATTCAAAACAATATCCAACATATCATTTGATGTTGGAACTGTTGGTATATCTTTCCAAGTTAATTGCATTTTGTTTTTTTTTCTTTTATAAATTATATATTTGATTTAGAATTATTAATTGATTTGATCTGTTTTTTTTTTTTGAAAAAAAGAATGAATAATAGCTTTTATAGTTATTTATTAATGAGGATTAATATTATAAATTTCAAATTAAAAGAAAGGGAGGATCAAAACCAAAAAAAAAAATTATATAGTAAACTGATATAAAAAAAAAATTTAAAAAAAAAAAAAATTATTTTTATTGAGTGAGACACGCACCTGCACAGAAATAATTTATTTTTATATATGCGGCTCTGTGGGCTTCGATTCGTCGATCGGCTTATCGCTGAGTCGGTGGATATTATTTCCGGATTCGGAATTATTTGCAATTCTTGATTTTGAGAGGTATAAATTGTTGTACTATAACCATTAATTTCTTGTAACACTCTTTCTTTTCTCTCTCCTGCTCAATTACAACAATTATCCAAATATGTCATTCAAAACAGATGCTGAAATTGCTTCATATGGAGGTAAATTATTAAAATTATCACATGAATCTCCAATCACAAAAACTAAAATGGATGTTAATGTTTATTTGCCAAAACAATTTTATACTACTACTGATGAAAAATTACCTGTTTTATTATACTTATCAGGATTAACATGTACACCAAATAATGCATCTGAAAAAGCATTTTGGCAACCATTTGCAAATGAATATGGATTTGCAGTTGTTTTTCCAGATACTTCACCAAGAGGTGCTGGTATTAAAGGTGAAGATGATTCATGGGATTTTGGTACCGGAGCTGGATTTTATTTAGATTCAACTAATGAACCATGGACTGAAAATTATAATATGTATTCATATATTTTAAAAGATTTATTACCAAATTTACAAATTAATTTTAAAGAAAAATTAGATTTTAATAAAATTTCAATTACAGGTCATTCAATGGGTGGTTATGGTGCATTAATGTTTTTTTTGAAAAATCCAGGTTATTTTAAATCTGTTTCTGCATTTGCACCAATTTGTAATCCAAGTGAATGTCCATGGGGTGAAAAATGTTTTTCAAATTATTTAGGTGAAAATAAATCAAATTGGTTATTATATGATCCAGTTGAATTAATTCAAACTTATAATGGACCAAAATCTGAAATTTTATATCATGTTGGTACTAAAGATCCTTTCCATTTCAGAGATAATCAACTAAGACCTGAAAGTTTATTAAAAGCAAGTGAAAATTCAATTTTAAAAGGTTTAGTTAATTGTAAAATTGTTGATGGTTATGATCATTCATATTACTTCATTTCAAGTTTTGTTGGTGAACATGCTGCTCATCATGCTAAGTATTTAGGTTTAACATCTTCTAAATTATAATTTTATTCTTCATTATTCATCATATATATTCGTTTACCAGTTTTTTTTTGAGCTAATTTAATAAATTAAATTGTCTTTTTTTTTCTAAAGATGTAAAAATAATTATAAATTTGATACAAATTAAAAAGAAAAGATAAATATAAACGAATAGTAAGAATGACTATATGTAAAAAAACAAAAAAACAACGTGGACGAAATCAAAATAATGCTATATAGAAAACCAAATATATAGACAAGCAACTTAATATTATAAAAAAATTGAAACCAGCATACTTGTAAGTTGTAAATAAGAATGACAGATAATAAAGAAAAACAGTTAATGAAAAAAATAGTGAATGTAAAATAAAAAGAGCAAAAAAGTAAGCGTCAAGACTCAATAGTTTCCTTTGAAATTCTTGGTAATGAAAACTAATTGATATAGAGAGTGTAATACGACCAATCTAGTTTCTTATTTGATTTATTCGGAGAAAGATATAACAATAAAAGAATCAACTTCTTCAACAGTAGCATCATTTGAACTAGAACGGATAGAATAAACAATGTTACCCATATTATATTTAGCTGAAGGCATTTGATTCACAAAAGATTCTTGGGCTTCTAAATCTTTATTATTATTATCATTATCATCATTCATAGAACAAGTTGGTAATTGGCCATCAGTTAAGAAATAAAGGATGATAAAAAATGTAAAGAGAAAATGAAACAATCCATGTTTTTTTTTTGGAACTTCAGAATCATCATCTTGGTTATTATTTTCTTCTAAATCATTATAGTTTGGTAAAATATCTTTTTGTTGTTTTTCATATAATTCATCATAGGCAGGTGGTGCTGACTGAGATTTAGCATCTTCAACTTTTTCAAAAACGGGGACAACTTTGTAAATTTTAGGAGAATATTGATTCATATTTGATAAATCTAAGGTAGGGTCGAATTCAACAGGTTCAAAACTTAAGTATTGTGGGGTTGGATTAGTTGTTTCCTTGTTATTGTTATCAGTATCTTGTGTGAGGTTTTGATAAGGCATGGAAGAGTCTTGTATATCAGATTCCAAATCAATAGGGTGGATAGAACGAGAAGAGTGGTTGTAGATGTGAGCAGGGTTCTTCATACACATTTTTGGGGTATTTCGTCTGTTTAGTTTGTTTACATATAATTGGCAAACAAGAAAAAAGACGTCACAGTGATCATGCAAACAAAACAGCTGGTTAATTGGGCGCCCACGTCGATCGGTCTGCCCGCGCGTCGATTGGCAGACTTAATTAATTAACTAATTCAATTATTCCAGAAAACTGAGATAATTGTGTTGACTGTTACTCCTTCACATTCACATTCACAATTCACGTTAATTGTTCCTATCCAATTCAACCCACCTATACAATGGCAGGCAAACCATGGAATACGTCAAATAGACAAGAATCAAATTATCGTAGTTATCCAAAGTTTCCACAAACACAACAGCAACAAGTTTTACATAATAATAACAATAACTATCATCAAAATCAAAATCAACAGCCTCATCCACAAAGAAAGAAAATTTATTATAGTCCAATTAATGAATTCAATAGAGATGAATTGGAAAAGTCCTTATATATAAAGTTCAAAGATCTTGAAAAATCAGCTGAGGATAAAAAAGAAGGTGTTTCAATCTTAAAGTTAAATATTCAACAACAACCTCAATCTCAACAACCACCACCACCACAAAATCAAACTGGTTGGAGTATAGCCTATAGAGGTGGTAAGACTACAAGAAAATCAGGTACAGCTAATGGTGGTCTTGATGTTTTAAGTGAATTAAATAAAGGTTTTGAATCATAAAAGCATTAATTCATTTAATTGGATATCATTTTTCTGCATTATTTTATTTCTGGTGGTACCTACAGGAGTACATTATCAAGCTTTTTCTTGTTCAATTGATTCCTAGCTATAATTTATATTATAAATGATGATTATATTCTAATATATGCTTTCTTATATTAATTAATTCATTGTTTTAGGTTATGTATTAATTGTACACTGATTTTTCTTTACCTACTTTTACTATATATTTAATCAAAGTTTTAACATTGGTGTCAAAGATCTAAATACATCTATACCTACATGCAGTATATTCGATCAATCATATGAGTACAGTTTACAGTTACTTTAGTACTTTATACTGTAACTGACTTAATGCAATAATTTATTTTTGTGCCTTATAATTTATTCATTCGAGCTAGAATCGATTTATATAGAGAGCTATGTCGATTGGAATCATTGGACCAAATGATGTACTTCAAATGTTCATTTTCAGATGATTTTCGAGACTCTTAATCAGGAATTAAATTAAAAAAAGGAAATTATTCAAAAAAAAAGACTTAAAAAAATAATCATATATCTGTATTCTCAAATATCTTGAAATATATGTTATAACTCTGCCCTTTTAATTATAACTATATCAATAAAAGAATTATAAAAAATTAAGTTACTCAATACTGTAATCCAAATTATAATCCAGTAATCCACATTCAATCATTTCTTTAAAGATTTATTAATTTCTTTATTTTATAATTAAGTTAATTAGTTATAATTTATCCTATTCTTACTTACTTACTTACTTCTTATTCTATATTTTCAAGTTTTCAAACACTCAATTTTACTCATGCTAGCTAGACTTGTCAAGACTTGTCGTCAACAAAATTAATCAACTATATAAGCTTATAATTTTACTACGTAGGGATGTCCTAGCTACTAAAAACTGTAAACTTATAACCATGCAATTGCAAAATTACCAAATTAATAAATCTGCATTGAAATGATGCTGACTTACTTAATCAGCTACAGTATATAGCTAGCTGTAATTAATTGAAAATTTCCAAATATATTCCAATTAAATATATTTTTCGAAATATTTCAAATTAAAATACTTAATTCCTTCCATTAAAGTATGTTGAAGTTAGTTGACAACTTGACATCTCGCGATAATAACGTCAATTCGCGGACAACGTGCTTATTGCTTATTGCCGGCCACGTACGTACATACTTACGCGATAGAAGTTCTAAAAATATACATATGTCATACATTTTATTTAATTATATAATTAAATTAAATCACTATTTTAAATATATTAATTATAATATTAATTGTAGGATTTAATTGTAGATGAAATATAATTGCACGTATCTATATAAATTTATATATAACTATAGGCTATAGCTGATTAATTTAATTTAGTTAAATCGAGTAATTAATTGTACGTAAATTGTAAATTGTGCCCAGTTTACGCGTACGATCGACGTGCGTACACTGCAACGCAAACGAACCCATGCCGCGCCACAAAGTTCTGCATATTCCCGCTCTGCACTTTCTCGCCCAAACAGGAAGGAACCTGAGAGCCGTGATCTAGAATGAGCGGTCTCCATGGCAGGATCGGTGCTGTGCTCACTATCGAGCTCCGCGCCACACACGCGTGTTCACTGTGTTCAGTGTGTTGCTGCCGCGCCACAGACAGCGCCAGCCCGCAGCTCGCTCGCTCAATCGGGAAACTGCTCAGTTCGCTCAGTTCAGTCAATTCCAATTCACATTTTATATATACGTCCTGTTTCCTTTCCCTTTTTTTCCTTGCCACCAGCTCTTTCTCCTATTCCATATCACTCTGCTCCTCTTCTTATACCTGAGCTACAAGCAAGTCTCTCTCCCTAAAAAGATCTTGTCTTGTCCACCCACACTCTCTTTTCTTTCTCATCAACAAAGCCTGTTTTTCTAACAAAAAGTTTGGTCTAAGCTGAATTAGAAAAAGGTTACCTGTCATTCTTTTGTACAACTACTTTCATTAATTCTTTTATTTCATTACGTTCATTACTTACTTATTCAGTTCATCTTCACATCACTTAGAATATACCTCCTTTACCTTACCCTCTAAACGAACTCTTAATCATTACTGTTTATACACAACAAAAACAAACTCAAAAAAAAAATTCTCACACGTACCTTACACTAAAAAAAAAAAAACAGACACATTTCCCCAATATAATTTGTTTTAATTAAAGACTTATACACAATACCCATTAATTATTATATATATCATATTCTCAATCATGTCTGAATCTCTACTACTACCCACTGCTGATTTACAACCTCCCTCAAGAAGACCTGGTCATCGTCATAGACGTTCTGCTGCTATTTCTGGTGATTTTGATGTTCAAGGAATGGGTATATTTTTACCTCCTTCTAATTCAAATAATCAAACTTCAAGATCTGTTCCTAGTTCATTACATGGTTCTCCCGTTAGACCTTCATTTTTGTCTTCTAATAAATTTGAATCTATAAATAGTAACTTACTCTCAACGTCATCAACACCATCTCCATCTCCTAATACTCCTGATTTTGTTTTAACAGATGAAGATAATAAAACTCATAATCTATTAACTCCACCAAATGAATATACTGCAATGTTCAGAAAGCCTAATATGGATTTTGGTTCCCCTTCTTCTCCTATTACAAACTGTTCGCCCTCTTCCTCTCAATTAAGATATTTTATGACTGATGATGCTAAGTTTGATAAAGATTCAAGAGTTCCGGATGCCCTTATTGACTTGGATGATATTGTTAATAAACCATCAAGTAGTTTATCTCATTCTTCAGTTCCTAATTTATCTAACAATACTAGTTTAAGAAAACCTGAAACTCCAAGTAGTTTTTATCCAAGACACTCTCTTTATGCATCTCCTAAAAAAAATGAAGTTTCAATAGTTGAAGGTATTAGAGAAGAAGAATCCGAAAATGATGATGCTGATGAAATTTTTGAATCTGATATTATTCAACTTCGAACTAAATCTTCTCATAATTCAGATGTTTCTTCCTTGAATTCTGTGATGGCTAATGGTGCTAATAAATCTTTAAATAATTTGGTTAATAATGATAACTGTTCTTCAAATTCTTTAACTTCTGTTAATTCAAATGGTTCTAATAATAGAAGCTTGTCTCATTTTAATACAACTAGTCAACCAAGTTTAAGAAGTAAAGTTAGATATCAATCTTATTATAATCAACAGTTAAACTCACCTTCCTTAAATCCACTGGGCCTTAATTCACCTACCACTTCATCAACTAATATTGATATCAAACCAATTAAAAAACCTTTATTACCTCATCCAAATTCTTCATCAATATTGAAAAATAAATCTAATTCTAGATCACCTGTTAGACCTTCAAGATTTCAAAATACAGTTACTTTTTCCAGCACAACTAAGAATCCATTTCAATATGAATCTGTTTCGTACGATGTTTCAAAAGACTTTCATAAAGAAAATGATTATTTAGGCTCAATGTCATTTTCTGATAGTGTTTATTCTGATAACAACAACAATGGATCTAAGTCTGCTCTATCGAATCCATCACTCTCCACTTCATCTGTCTTACTTTCTAGAAAATCTACCTCTTCAGTGAATTCCACGTCAGTCTCCCCTGTTAGACATCAAGGGACAAAATCTACTTCAATATCAAGAACACTTAGAGTTCCATCTCCTTCTTCTTCAAGAAGATCATCCACTGCTGGTAAAGATAAACATAGAAGATCAAGTTCATTGTTCAGCACAATTTCAACAAAATTTCAACATCATAGAAAAGGATCATCAATTGCATCAAATAGAAGATCTGTTATTGAACAACAAACAACTGATGAATTATTAGGTTTAGATTCTTGTTCTCAGATTACTCCAACTTTGATGTCTGATAATATTTCAACTGTTGGAAATACTAACAATGAAAGTCTTATTACTGACGACGACACATTAACTGATGAATTAATGATTGGTGAGCCTGGTCCAATGATTAACACAAAAACACATAAGAAGGTTTTATCTAATATTTCAAATAATTTAAATAGTACTAATTCTATTGCTGCTACTACTAATAATAGTAATGGTAAACACTGTCATTCAAATTCAGGTAAATTGTTAGAACCTCCAAGAAAAGGTCATGTTAAAAGAAACTCAACCTCAAGATTGTTGTCATGGATTTCTAAATCTAAAAGATCTGAAAATCTTTAAGATCAACACTTCCATGACTATTTAATGCCCATCTCCAATTAATTCTCTATTCTTCTATCGCCATCCTCTGTTATTGTCATCATCCATCGTATCGTTTCCTCTCGTTTTTGTGTCTGTTCTATAATACATTCTTGCTTTTTCCCTCCTCTATTGTTGTCAGTCATTTGTTTTGCTATTTCAAATAATCTACCATGATTATTATTATAAAGATCATCTTCACTTGAAATTTAGTTACAATTTTGATTTTTCTTCAATTGAGAATTGCTCTGTTAATGATTTTTTCTCTATTTTATTTTTATTTGATTGTTTGATTTTTTTTAAATTAACAACATTTTATTTTTCATTAATTTTATTTTAACGCTTTTTTCTTAGTTTTTTGAGATACTTGATTTTCTTTTTACAAATTACACTAACTGGTTTTAGTTTTTCTTTTATTTTTCTTTGTTACAGTTGCTTTGTTGTGTTTAATTATACAGTACTCTCCTATTTTTTTTAAACTTTTCTTGCATTGATTATCCTTCTTTTGATTTCTTTTTTTTAATTTAATTTGTTCTTTTCTTCTCATTATAATATGATTATATATTACTAACTTTTACGTATCTACATATTTTTATTTTATTTTCATACAATTTTTATATGCATCTTTTTTCTCTTCTTTTAATTATTTAATTAGTTTTTGTTTTTGAATTGCTTGTTTTTTTTTTTTCATTCTTTCTTTCTTCTATTCGTTGCCCCCTTTTTTCACTTACTTTTTATTATACTAAATTAATTATTATCCCCTTAAACCCTTAAACCTCTAAAATATAATTCATTTGCATTGACTGTATTGTAAAACGATAAATTTGACTAAATATACATTATTTATAGTACACACATTATAATAATCTATAAAGTGAAACAAGTGATAGCTTCATGATTATTAACTTTTCCAATAGCTGCTCTAGAATGAAAAGATCATATATCACTTGCCAGTATCTTTAGACAAGAGAAGTTCTGTTAGTGAAATCTTTGTCTTATCAGTTTCATTTCTTTATTAACAGTTGTTACGGGTTCATTATTAACTATAATAAATACAGAAATTGACTAAGATCGATCATTCATATATTCATAAACCATAAACTTTAGATAAATCATGAATCTCTTTGTCTTCTTTAGCTTCTTCATCATCTTCTTTGCTAAATCTATAAATACCAATAATCCAACTGATCAAAGTACTTAATTTGTTTAACCAATTAGGCAATTTGAACTTTTTCTTGAAAATAATACTTAAATTTAAAATCAATTCATTAATGTAACCAACTAAATCCAAAATAACTTTAGTCTTTGTTGTATATAACAGTATTAATTTTTCTTTATCTTTATCATTAATTAAAGTTGATTCAGTTAATTGTTGTGAATGTAATAATGGATTTAATTCAACTTCCAGTTCAACTAATTTAATTAATTTATTTAAATTAATCAATTTTATAATTAATCTTCTTAATCTAATTATGATAACAAATACATAAAAATTAGTTAATTTATCAAACAATGAAATTAAAATTGGGTATAATTTTGATAATTTTGAATTATTAGAATATTTAAATCTTTTTAAAAATTCATTTGATTTTAAGAAATTTTGTAAAATTATAAAATTATCAAATAATGAAATTAATGATTCTAAATTATTTAATAATATATCTTCAAATTTAATATATTTCTTGGATAATTTCCTTATGAAAGCTATTGAATTTAAAGGAGATAGCAATTCATTTGAACTTAAAGATGGAATTATTGATGTAGTTAATTGTTCTGGCTGTTTAGGAATAGAAAATTCAGAATATAATGTACTTGATGAAGAACTAGTTGATAGTATGGGCTCATTATGATGCTGAGTTATTGCAGAACGGTTGACTGATTTAAGTATATAGGCAGCATAGAATAATTTAGCAATCTTAGCTACTTTATGTGTTGAATCATTAGATGATGATTGATCAATTGAATTTAAATTGGTTATAGTTAAAGGTGGTACTGGTTGAGATAAATTTGATTGAACCTGGAGTAACTTATGGTAATAAGCAGAAGACTCTATATCAGTGCTCCTAGGAGAACCTGTCGACATTCCCAATGATATGTTTATGAAAAGATGATTAGTTGTTTGAACCAGAATCAGTTTGCTTTTGTTCTTGTTCTTGTTCTTATTCTGGTCTTTTTACCTTATCTAGGGTGCTGACGTAATCAGTCACATGCTTCTAGTGGCGCATGATAACTGTCAGGGCGCAGCATGTTACGTAAGCAGTAAATTTTTTCGTTTCGTATAAATTGAGACATTTTCGCTGTTTTTTTCAATTGCTGGTGGCGAACACCCATTCTTTTGTAACTTAAGCCAATTCTGCTTTAAATATCTATAAAGTATACTTTGATTATCATTTTATTTCAATTGAATTCAACTAAAAAATCAAATACTATTACCATATTTTTACCAACTTTGTATTACAAATAGTAAAGTAAGAAAATAAGCAAACAAACAGAAAAAACTTTAAAAAAAAACCAAACCAATTCGTATTATATATTATTCTTTCTCTAAATTAGATTTATAAAGTAATTATGTCTAATCCAGTTGAAGAATTTGAATCAATCTTAAAAGAGTTTCAAACAGCTAAACCACCTGGTGTCTCAGGTTCAAAAATTAGAAAATTAAAAGAATTATTTCTATCAAACGTTCAAGATGAAGAAAAATTAATTATAAAGTTGTATAATGCATGTAAAGCAACTCCTGATTCTAATAAATTAGGTCCATTTTATGTTGTTGATGCTATCATTAGAGGATTAAAAGATGAAATTAATAAAAGTGGTGATAATGTAGAAATTAATGAACAATCCCCTGCTGGTACTGCTGCTGCTGCAGTTCATAGAATTCAATTATTATTTCCAAATATCGTTGATAATATCGTTCCAGTTTCTAATGATGATGTTAAATTAAAAATTAGTAATTTAGTTGACTTGTGGGAAAAATTTCAAACTTTCCCACCTGAAATTTTAAATCCTCTTAAAACAAAATATTTTTCAACAACTACACCTCCTGGTACACCACCTCCAAAAAGAAAATTGGTTAGATTTGCCGAAGATGCTTCTTCAGCTTCTAACACTCAATCTCCTAGTATTGGTAGTGCAAAAGTTGATGAACCACCTAAGAAAGATGCTTCTTCGGTTTTACAGGCTCTAGCTAACCTGTCTAAAAAGACTGAATCACCTGCATCATCTGCTGCTACTTTAAGTAATGTCTTATCACCTCAAAATGCTGCTTCTGTTACCAGTAATCCTTCCACAACTGCCGCTAGTTCATCAGATCCAAATGCTATTTTCCAGTTATTACAAAATATGAATAAGATGTCTGGAGTTCAACCAAATTATCAACAACAACAGCAACAACAACAACAACAAAGTAATGATTTTGGAAGAGCTGGTCGTCAAGCTTTACCATCTCAAGCTCAATCATTCCATGGTAGTAATGATTTTCAACAAGGTGGTGGTCGTAATTACAGAGAAAGAGGTAATAATCCATATGGTAGAAGAGGAAGAGATAGATCTCCTAGACGTGGTGGTAACGGTGGACCTCAACTCCATGATCCTCCTGCTTTTCATGATGGTGAAAGAAATATTCCAGGTACTCCACATTATAGAGAAAAGCACCCATTTATTGATCCAACAATTCCTGAAGGTTTTATTAAAGTTTACTCAAGAACTGTTTTTATTGGAGGTGTTCCACGTTCAATGACTGAATCTGATCTAGTTCAACAATTAAGACCATATGCTGAAGTTCAAAGTGCTATCTTAAATACTGATAGAAAACATGCATTTGTTAAAGTTTATTCAAGAAAAGAAGCTGAAGCTATTTTAAATGGTTTCTTACAAGGTGCTCCAGCTGGTTTACGTGCTAAATGGGGTGTTGGTTTTGGTCCAAGAGATTGTTGTGATTATCAATCAGGTGTTTCTACAATTCCAATTTCAAGATTAACTGATGCAGATCAAAAATGGATTGTTTCTGCTGAATGGGGTGGAACTGGTGGTTCACCATTACAATCAGGTTTATTTATTGAAGAACCAGATATTGAAGTTGGTCATGGTGTTTCATCAAAATCTATTTCAAGAAGAATGCCAACTAATTCTACTACAAATGGACCTAAATCAGATGGTTATGGCAATAATAATTCTTATGGTGGTAATCAATATGGTGATTCTAATCCAGGTAATATTCCAATTAATTATGGTAATGCTGCCCCAGTGCAATCACCACCTCAACAATTTGGAGGATATCCACAACATCAAGCTCCTGTTCCAATGCAATCATATGGTCAAGCACCACCACCTCCACAACAACAACAACAAGTTCCTCCTCCAAATGGAATGGATCCTACTGCTATGATGGCTCAAATGATGGCCTCTATGCAACAACAAGGTGGAGGACAGCCTATGGATATGGCATCTATCTTCCAAAATATGGCCAATATGATGAAACAGCAGCAACCTCGTCAATAGTTTTTGAAACTATATATTTATGTACTTTCTTTAATATAATGTAATTTAACTAATTTAACTACCTATTTTTCAGTTTTTTTTCGAATTCAAGGAAATTTCAATTTTTTGAACAAAGAAAAAATTAACAAAATTAACGCGCTTTTTAAGCTTGGGCACAGAATTGATGAGTTGTTCAAGTTTTCACACTTATCATATCTTCAAGTTTAATTCTCCAATTCTCAATAGACCTCTATATAATATGGCAAAAGGCTCCACTTTGTTTCAGTTTGATGCCTTTGGAAAGTCATTAGATGATACTAAGATTAAAACCACTTCGGGTGGTATCTTAACTTTAATTTGTTTATTTTCAACGGTTGCATTATTGTTCATTGAATATAATGATTACACTAAAATAGTTACAAGACCAGAATTGGTTGTTGATAGAGATTTTGATAAGAAATTAGATATCAATTTGGATATAAGTTTTCCTCATATGCCATGTGATATATTATCATTAGATATAATGGATTTAACTGGAGATGTTCAAATTGGTTTATTAGAAGCGGGTTTCACCAAAATTAGATTATCAGAAGATGGTAGAGAAATTGATAATGGAGAATCATTAGGTGTTAATGAAGATATTCCATTAGTTTCAGATGATGAAAGTTATTGTGGTTCATGTTATGGATCATTAAGTCAAAATGATAATGAAAATAAAGATCCAAAAGATAGAGTTTGTTGTAATACATGTGCAGCAGTTAGACAAGCATATGCTCAAGCCGGATGGAAGTTTTATGATGGTAAAGATATAGAACAATGTGAAAGAGAAGGATATGTTACAAGAATTAACGAAAGATTAAATGAAGGTTGTAGAGTTAAAGGTGGTGCTAAAATCAATAGAATTTCAGGTAATATCCATTTTGCTCCAGGTGGATCAATGAGTTTAAATGATAAGCACGTTCATGATTTATCATTATTTGAAAAACATCAAGATAAATTCAATTTTGATCATAAAATTAATCATTTTGCATTTGGATTAGATGATCATCATTCTAAATATACTAAACTTCAAGATTATCATACAACACATCCATTAGATGGAACTGAATTATTAGTTGCTAATAAATGGCATTTATATACATATTTCTTAAAAGTTGTTAATACGAGGTTTGAATTTTTAGATGGAGATAAAGTTGATACTAATGAATTTTCAGTGACACAACATGATAGACCTTTACAGGGAGGTAGAGATGGAGATCACCCAAATACTATTCACGCAAGAGGAGGATTACCTGGTGTTTTCTTCAATTTTGATATTAGTCCATTGAAAATCATCAACAGAGAAGAATATAACAAGACCACCAGTGCGTTCATTTTGAGTGCCTGTTCCGCCATTGCGGGTCTATTGACCGTTGGAGCCATTCTAGACAGAACCATCTGGACTGCCAACCGTATTTTGAAGGATAAGAAGAGTATTTAGCTGTATAGACCGTGTATACTATAAACCTGAATTGTTTTGTTAGTAGTGTCTCTGCCAAAACTCACTGTATCAGTGCGAAATTCTAAAAGGGAACAGAAATAAGGGAAAGGGTTTAACTTAACGTAAAAGTCGATTCAAACCCTACTTCAACAGCCAAACCAAACAGCACCAAGAGCTTCTCTAAGTCATCACCACAACACACAGACAAGCACTCCATACTGCCAGTTCTCACCCTCTCATTTCATCCATCGTTTTCCTTCTGCTCACTCACTTCCCGCATTTAAGAACACGGTATATAAGATCAGAGTGTCAACAGACTGCAACACAACAGAGATGTCTTTCAAACCAATGGCTTCACGTTCAAACACAACGTTGTCCTCAATTAGCTTGGTCTCTAGAACTCCTAGTGGGCCGATGGGGGCAGCTGCAATGGTTATGAATAAACAAGCAAACTATAAAGACTCACTTTATTATATAGCCACAACAACTTTAAAAAGATTACAAAAAGTCCCTGATATGGAGCCTTATTTGGAATTGGCTTATTCTAAAGCTTCTGAAAATGCTGAACAACAGGCCTTATCTTTAAGTCAAAGAAATAATTCAAACTTGGACAATTTATCAACAAATTCCATCATGGCGAATAATGCAAACACAAATATTAATAATAGAAAATCAAGTGCAAATGGTGAACAAAGTGGGCGAAATTCAGATCCTCTACTAGGTCATTGGCATAGTACTTTGTTTACATTTGCTGCTGGTATCTTACCAAATCAGGTTATGTATGATCCAGTTACTCCATTATGGAAATTATTTCAACAAGGTGCACCATTATGTTTAATATTTAATTGTTTATCTCCTGAACATTCAATAGATTTAATTAGTTCTGACGATCTGAAAATTTGTAAAATGTCAGTTTATAGATTTTTAAGTGCATGTAAAGAAGTTTTAAATGTTAGAGATGATGAACTATTTCCAATTACAAGTGTTTTTTCTGATGATACTTCAAATTTATTAAAAGTTATTAGATCTGTTAATTTAGTTTTAGATTTAGATCCAAGATTTGATGCTCCAAAAGTTGAAGATAACAATTTATTTAATTCAACTGATAATAGATCTAGAATTGTTAAAGAATTTGTTGAAAGTGAACGTAAATTTGTTCAAGATTTAGAAACTTTATATAAGTTTAGAGGAGATCTTATTAGTGCTGAATTAATTTCAAGTGAAAATATTAATATGTTATTTCCAAACTTACATGAAATTTTAGATTTTCAAAGAAGATTTTTAGTTGGTTTAGAATGTAATGCAAGTGTACCAAGTATATATCAGAGAATTGGTTCAATATTTTTACATGCTGGTACTCAAGGCTTTAAAATTTATGAAGCTTGGTCTTTATTTCAAAATTCTGCTGTTGACTTTGTTAATAAAGAATCAGATGCTTTAATTAAATCTTCAAATATAATGTCAAGTACTTATGAATTGCAGGCTTTTTTAATTAAACCAATTCAAAGATTATGTAAATATCCATTGTTATTAAGAGATTTATTAAAACATACAGAACCAATAGCTCCAAACTATAATGAATTACAAGCTGCTTATTTATTATCAAAAGATGTTGCAAATGATATTAATGAAGCCCAAAGAAAATCCGAAAACAATCAAATAATGAAAGAATTACAATCAAAAGTTGTTGAATGGAATGGATTTAATTTATTAAATGTTGGAGATTTATTATTTTCAAATATTGTTATTGTTAAAGATATTTTATCAGATGGACATTCAAATGAAAAAGAAGTTCATTGTTATTTGTTTGAGAAATATATTTATTTTTTTAAAGAAGTTAAAGAAAAAAATAAACTATTACAATCAAGAAAAAAATCAACTAGTTCATTAATAAGTGCTCAATATTCATCATCTTCTCAACAATTAGTTTTAAATGGGTTGGTTAATTTAAGTAAAGTGTGTAGGATCTCA
Organism: Ambrosiozyma kamigamensis; assembly: GCA_030572235.1. Taxonomy (NCBI): domain Eukaryota; kingdom Fungi; phylum Ascomycota; class Pichiomycetes; order Pichiales; family Pichiaceae; genus Ambrosiozyma; species Ambrosiozyma kamigamensis. The sequence continues at coordinate 35,613 of JAJLZM010000250.1, read as the reverse complement.
TCAACTGAAATCTCCCCTTATTTTGCAAATCAACCTGGTCATTATTTATTATTAAGATGGAAAGGTAGTACGGAAACTGGAGGATGTGTTTTAAAATTTAGGGCACAGGAAGGTTTAAATCAATGGGAAGCTGCAATTAGGAAATTATTACAAGGATCCCCTGTATATATGCAACAACAATCACAAATATCCTTAAAACAAGTAGTGATACCAACACCAACTCAATCACAAGCTCCACCTCTTACACCTTCAGTTATTTCTGCTCCATTATTGAATAGTCATAATACGTATACTGATGAAACATCAGTTAAGGCTGCAATGGAAGAAGAACGTTTACGTAATGCTAGATCACATTCAGCTTCATCATCAAATGAATCAGTTCAGTATTTCCCAAAATTAAGAACTCCAGTTGCAAGTATGGGTCAAGTTTCACTTAATACCAGTTTAGGAAATTATCCTCCGCTACCTGTTAATGATTTTAAATCAAGATCGGTTTCAACACCAGCTTCAACATTTGATCTGAATTTATCAAATAATAGATCTGCTTCACAGAGTAGTGCTTCATCAAATATACCTAATTTCCATGGATTAATGCCTAGTAATGGAGAATTAGCGTTGAACTCAACATTATCTTCATTAAATATGATGAATTTAAGTAATAATAATAGTATGAACAATATGATACCAAGGACAGCATTTCCTCCAAGTATTAATTATAACAGAAATAAAATAAATATGAAATTGATTCATACAGATTTAACAGTTCATTTATCAGTTGATTTTGATATAACATTTGCTACATTAATTGGGATATTAGTTCATAAATTAAATACTATGGGAATTGTTGCAAGAAGTGATCAAACATTTTCATTTACAAAGGATACTTTAAAGCTGAAGTACAAGGATGAAGATGGCGATTTCGTCAGGTTTCAAAATGAAGATGATTGGCAAATTGCAAAAGAGATGTTAGGTGAGATTGAAGACGAAGAAGAGAGAATACTGAATATTAAAGTTCTGTGATTATGTTTACTTTCTTTTTTAGTTGTGATAATGTGACCTTTTCTGTAATAATTTTTGAATGATATTATGACTTTAGACATATTTTTAGTTCAAGGACACTGATTTTAATGATTTTAATATACTTAAGTAATTACACTCAGCTCGAATCTGATTGGCCGACGGCGGCGCACAGCCCGATTTTTCATTTATTTTTTTTCTGTGAGTCAGACGAAGAAGAAGAAGAGGAAAGAGTGTTGGGGATGGGTCTGAGAGTGACTGTAGTGGGAGTATAAGTAGTTGACCGTGTATGGATACCGTCTAGCTGTTGTGTAGGGTGTCAACACTGCTGTCGCCGAAATTCAAGAGTTTTCAGTAGTAGGACGCATAATAACCAGACTGACTCCGGCCAACCAACAGTGTTATTGTTGTTCCACAAGATTTGTTGATATAAACACAACCTGATTCCACAGATTCATCCAAGCAAACCTTTTCTACTATATTATTCTCCTTCAAGCAGCTCAAGCTTGTCTTGCCCTTTTTTTTAAAAAAAATAAAACAAAATAAAATGATGAATACAGTGAAATCAGTAAAATCACAAAGATTACTCTACTCAAGCAGTAAGTTACTTAGATCAACCACTACTCCTTTGATACTTGGTCTGGCTACAAGATTAATCCAATCACGATCATATTCAATAGTATTGGCAAATGAAAACATAAATCAAAAAATAATACAAGTAAGAAGAAATAAGAATTCTTTTATTTTTAAAGACCATCAAATTAGATCATTTTCATGCATACCTTCACAATTTAAAGAGATCCAATTTGATGAAATGGATGAAGAGCATCAAGAACAATTAACTGAAGAAAGAGGTGTTGATACAGTTGACGTTTGTATAGTTGGTGGTGGACCAGCAGGTTTAGCTACTGCAATTAGATTAAAACAACTGGATGAAAATGAAGACTTAAGAGTTATTGTTTTAGAAAAATCCCCAGATATTGGATCACATATCTTATCTGGTGCTATTTTAGACCCTAAAGCTTTAAGAGAATTATTTCCTGATAGTGAATTTTATGATGAAAATGGTAATGGTATTCCTTTACCAAATGATTTAGTTACGAAAGTTACTGAAGATCATGTTAAATTATTATTTAAAAATGGATATTCAATTCCATTACCTGAACCTCCTCAAATGGTTAATAAAAATAAAAATTATATTGCTTCATTAAGTGAAGTTGTTAAATATTTAAGTGAACAAGCTGAATCATTAGGAGTTGAAATTTATCCAAATACAGCTATAAGTGAATTATTATTTGATTCAAAAGGTGGTGTTAAAGGTGTTGCAACTAAGGATATGGGTATAAGTAAAGATGGTACTCCAGGTGATAACTTTGAAAGAGGTATGGAGTTTCATGCAAGATTAACTGTTTTAGCTGAAGGTTGTCATGGTTCATTATCAAAACAGGTTATAAATAAATTTGATTTAAGAAAAAATTCATCAAAACAAACTTATGGTATTGGTATTAAAGAAGTTTGGGAAGTTGAACCTGAAAAGTTTAAAAAAGGTTACGTTTGTCATACTATGGGTTATCCATTAAATAAAGATACTTATGGTGGTGGTTTCCAATATCATTTTGGTGATGGTTTAGTTACAGTTGGTATAGTTCTTGGTTTAGATTATAAAAATCCTTGGATTTCTCCATATCAAGAATTTCAGAAATTAAAGCATCATCCACTTTATAAAAAAGTTTTAGAAGGTGGTAAATGTATTTCATATGGTGCTAGAGCATTAAACGAAGGTGGTTTTCAATCCGTTCCTCAATTAAACTTTCCTGGTGGTGTTTTAGTTGGTGCTTCAGCTGGTTTTATGAATGTCCCTAAAATTAAAGGGTCACATACAGCAATGAAATCAGGTATGTTAGCTGCTGAGTGTATTTATCCTGAAGTTTTAAAATTAAAAGAACAACAAGAAGCTGAAATGGCCAAAGAAAAGGAAGAACAAGAAGAAGAACAAGAAGAAGAGGAAGAGGAGGAAGAGGATGAAATGATAATTTTACCGGAATGGGAAGCTATTAATTTGGAATCTTATCATAAAGCTTATGAAAACTCATGGGTTAAAGAAGAATTATATGAAGTTAGAAATTCAAGACCATCATTTCATACCCCATTAGGATTATACGGTGGTTTATGTTTTACAGGTTTAATTACATTAATAACAAGAGGTAAAGAACCATTTACATTAAAACATACAAAATTAGATTCAGAAGTTGTTGAAGATGCATCGAAATTCAAAAAAATTGAATATCCAAAACCAGATAATGAAATTTCATTTGATATTTTAACATCAGTTGCAAGAACTGGTACATATCATCAAGAAGATGAGCAATGTCATTTAAGAGTGCCTAAACAAGATTTAAAGAAACATGCTGAGATTTCTTATCCAAAATTTAAAGGTATTGAACAAAGATTTTGTCCTGCTGGTGTTTATGAATATTTACCTGATGAAAATTCCAAATTAGGTGTTAAATTTCAAATTAATTCACAAAATTGTATTCATTGCAAAACTTGTGATATTAAAGTTCCAACTCAAGATATTAATTGGACTGTTCCTGAAGGTGGTGATGGACCAAAATATCAAATGACTTAAGTTGATTAACCGTTTTTTTTTTTCTTGTTTATAATAGAGACCTTTTTTATACAGCATTAATATTTGTGTTTTCCTTATTTATTTATTTACTTTTTTTCTTTTTAATTCATGATTTTAATTATTATTCACGACGTATGTAGCTCGTGTTTTGATGCAGTATATAGAAATAAATTTTAGTAGTAGTAAAAAAGAATTTTAAGAAAGAAAATAGCTAGCAATAAAGTTAAAGCAAAGTATAAATAAACTAAACAAAGATTAAAAAAATTTAAACAAAAACAAAGTACATTGTATAAAGAAATAAAAACAAAAATAAATAAGAAATAATATAATTAATTAATCCAAAATCCAAATTCTGGAAGGCTAAATTCCTTTTTTTTTGCCTGCGTGTGATATTATCGTTAAGATTCATTATTACCAATTTGATTGAAATCACCATTAAACAAATAACCCATTTCAATCATTGCCTTAACTAATTCATGATCAATTTTATTAAATTGTTCATTACCAAATAATAACTCAAATTGATTTTTACCTTTTGATGTTGTTGTCGAGTGATAAGTTAATCCACAAAATTCAAATAATTTTAAACTTGGTAATAAATTTAATAATTCATTTAATTGTAATTTAAATAAATGATTAAATAATAAGCCTTCATTATTATTAAAGTCAATTTTAATAAATCTTTTATAATCAAAGATAGATGAATAAAATGGTGATTTACTAAAATTTGTTTTCTGTGATTCATCTAATTCATGACCTATAATCATTAATGTTGAAACTTTAATCGATTCATTGTTTATTATATCATTTTTAGAACTTGATTTATCATTCTTGATATCAATATTAAAACCTGCTGAATTTAAGATCTTTTCACATAAATCACATTTACAAGTATTTAAATATTTCATTAAAGGGAATAATAAATTTAAATCATCTAATGTTGGTAATAAATTTCCAATCATAAATTCAGAAGGTTTTTCGATATTAATTCTAATATCTTTTAAACTTTTTGAATGACTATTAATTGGATTACCAATTAACATTAATAAATTTGGTAAATTTAATCCTTCAATATTTAAATTTAATTCAAATTTAATTAAATTTTTAAATGATTTAATAAATTTCATCAACATAATTGATCTTAAATTATTTTTTTCTGAATCTTCTTTTATTAATTTATAATTAATTGAAATTGAATTAATATTAAAACCTTTTGATTTAATCATTGATGATAAATGTTGTAATGAATTAACTAAATTTAAAATTTTCCCATCATCTTCAATAAAAAGTTCTAAATTTGTTAAATTTTCAAATATAATATGTTTACTAATTAATTGTAAAATAACTGAAGTTGAATGATTTGTTAAAGGTAATGATAATTTTTGAACATTGATCATAATTAAACCCATTTTTCTTAAAATTGCAAAAAAACCAACAACACGTCTATAAACTCTTTCATATGATTCATTTTCATCAATTGTAAAAGATAATTCAGTTAAATGTCTTATTAATTGAGGATAATTAGTTAATAATTTAAATATAACCATATCTTCATTTTTACCTAATTTTCCAGCAAATGTTAATTTCTTAATTTTTAAAAAATCAATAAAATTAATTAAACCAAGTTCTTTTTCAACTTTTAAACAAAAATTTTCATCAATTATAATTTTATCCATATTGGGAGCATTTTCAAAAGTTAATGGATCAATTTGAAATTTATTTGGAAATTGAAATATTTTTAAATTTTTAAAAATAATTGTATTATCATCAATTGATGATCTCCAATTAACTAAATCAAATTTATTTAAATCATTAAAATCATACAGATATAACTTTTGAATGAAATCATTATAGTTAAAACCTAATTGACTATTATTTTCTAAAGTTTTAAAAAATAAACTAATATTATTTGAATAAATTAAAGTAAATTGATCTGATTTTAATTGAATTAAATCATAATTTTTTTTAATTATTTCATTTTTATTAAGATTAGTATAAATTATTGTATTATAGATAGTTGGAATTAACGTATTAAACATTAATCTGCAAGAATAAGATAAATTTAGCTTATCTTTTAAATCAAGATGATTAGATAACTCTATTATAACATTGTGTGGTAAATTTAATAAATCCATCTCTTGGATTATATAATTTTTTTTTTATATTTTATTAGTTCTCTCCTGTAACCTTTATTGATATTTTTTTGATGGTATATAATAATTAATTATAGTTTATTAGTAAAGAAAAGCAAGAAAAGATGAAATTATGTCAGAGAGAGTTTGTGCTCATAGTTTGCAAGGAAAAGGTGAAAATATAGAGAGAAATGAATAATTGTTGAAGAGGAAAAAGAGAGAAAGACAAGCAGAAAGAGCAAATCAGTGATAATGGAGAAAAGTAGGAGGAATTGGAGGAGAGCAGGATGGGAAAAAACAGGGAAAACCCACTTATTTGTAGGATTTATTTGAACTGTTTTCGAAATTGCCCTTTGCGAGCCGGTGCAGAGATGTTGCGAGCTCTAATCTATTTACAGGTTAGGAGAATGTATAGTATAAATCTATTTAGTTTAATAAGTCTTTGGTGGTTGGGACTTGGTCAAAGCCAAACCCTTTGCCGGATTCAATCAAGTTCTTCTCATACACTTCCTCCAAATCAGCAACTTTGTTCTTGGATTGAAGTAAAGAATTCACAATAAATTGATTAAATTTGTTCATATTAAATCGAATGGTAGCAACAATTCTAATCAACATATAAACAGCAAATCTTCTAATTGATAAGTATCTATCATTGAATGTAACAATTTCTTGATCTCTGGTTAATCTTTTCACTGCTTCATTAGCTTCTTTTGCTAACATTTCAATTCTATTACATGGTGAACCAAAATTTAAATTTAAACCTTGAACAATTCTCATACTTCTCATTAAAAAAACTAAAGCTAATGGGAATTTATCAGTATTTTCAAAAAATAATTTCATTCTTTCTTTTAATAATACTTGTCTTTCATAATATGACATCTTATGCATTTTTTCAATATGATCTCTAAATGCTTTATGTGAACTTGGTTTCAATGAAGTCATTGCTAACATAATTTCATCTGCATTTATACCCCATCCTTTTAATAATTCTGTTGTTTTTTCACCATTACCTTCCATTGTATATTTCCAAAATTCACTATATTCTCTTTTAAATTTATCGGTAAAATGTTCATATAAACCATGATCTAAAATAACTAATTGTTGTCTTTCTTTATTATTTTTATCTTTAATTTTTCTAACTAATAAATTACCAGGATGTAAATCACAATGAACTAACCCCCATTCAAAAACTTGTTTTGAATAAACTTGAATAATAGATTCAGATAATTGTTTAATATTATAACCTAAATCTTTTAATGAAGTATATTTTGAAATTGATTCACCATTAATCCATTCAGCAATTAAAACTTTTTTAGTTGAAACTTCAGGATAATATTTTGGAATATAAATATTTGTATTAAAATTAGGATTTGAATCAATTAAATTAGAAATTAAATTACCATTTTTTAATTCATTTTCAAAATCTAATTCTTCTCTCATTTTTTTACAAATATATTGAACAGTTGTATAAATTGGCATTTCAAAAATCCATTCATAAATTGCCATAACCATTCTAAAAGTTAATAAATCAACTTCAACTTGTTTAGAAACTGAACTTTTTTGAATTTTAACTGCAACTTCTTTACCATTTGATTTTAATTTAGCTTTATGAACTTGAGCAACTGATGCACTTGCAATTGGAATTTCATCAATATATTCAAACATTTCATCTCTATAATTATCACCAAATTCTTTTTTTAAAATAGAATTAGCTATTGACCAATCTTCTTTTGGTGCTTTATCAAATAATTGTTTAAATTTTTCTTGATATTGTTTTGGAAACATAACACCTTGAACTGCAATCATTTGACCCATTTTAATATATAAACCTTTATTAGTAATTATTAAATCATATAATTTTTGAGCATTACGTTCATGTAAATCTGCAATATCATAATCTTCTTGAAAATTTCTTTTATAATCAATTGAAATTAATAATAAAGTTGTAAATGATCTAACAGCTCTATTAGTTATATCAGAACCAAAAAAAGTATCATATAAATACCAACTAATACCAACAGAACTTAATCCTAAGAAAGTTTTTTTAAATAAAGATCTTTTCTTTGGAGGTTTAATTACTTCTTTAAGTTCTTTTATATTATTATTTGTTGTTGAATTAAATCTAATTGGCTGTTTCCTAATCTTAAGTAAATTATTAAATCTTAGAGTCTGATTTGAGGTCTTACATAATAAGACCCTCGATCTTAAGAACATATTGAGTTTGATATGAGTTTTGTGAAGTCTAGTTATAAGATGAAAAAGCAGGATGTTTTCCATTAACCAACCAACCAATATATACAACAGAAATAAACGAGTCTCGGGGTTAATCGGACATTAGCAGAATTTGCTTTAGAACCGAAAACATCTTAAATTCTTAATGATGCTTTACTTTCTGGTATTGAAGAACTATTATCTTCTACAATATTAGAAATATCTGGTTCTGCTACTTCCTTCGAAAATAACTTTGATACTACAGTATGTGTTATTTCTAGGTTATAGACATCAGAGAGGTCCCTTAGATAATGAATTTCTTAAATAATGTATAAGACAATATTTGAACTGATACTGGAAAGTTAAGATTTAAGTTTAAAGCGTCAAGTCTGATATAGTGGTGTTTAAATGTAGTATATATTGAAAGATAACATTTAAACATCTTGTCACATTCCATTATGTCGACTCTTTTCGACATTCTCTCGACATCGGGCGTCACAATACATTACTCGACAACTCATCTTTGTTTGATCTGATCCACACATTTCCAACTATACTTGCTGCTGCTCATGACCACAGTTCTTTCTACAATATTAACTATACCCAACTATCTTCATTCGACCATTTCCATCACCACTGCTACAACCAGCAATAGTAACAGCAATCAACCAACCAACCAATCCAATCTCTCTTCCTTGTTATTAGCCTGCTAGCCAACAACTGCGCCGCAACGCCGCCAGAAATAGAAAATTTTCAAATTTTTAATTTATAATTAAATCTTTTTTTACATATCACAATCCCTTTAATTCCTTAGATTTCTCTTTGCCATTCCCATTTGTGATCTTTATTTCAAAACAACTCTTTCAATACCACTCTATTTTATTTCACTCTTACCCGCTTCATCCAATTTCAATTATATTCACAAGCAAAGTTGATTCCTCGAATACTTAATATCGATTAACTAAATAAATACATAAAAAAAGCATGGCGAAAGTTCCCAGAAAAAGTACAAATAATTCAAATTCTAAAAAACAATCAAGATCATCTAATAAGAAAATTGATTTAAAATTACAGGTAAAGAATAAGAATTCATTTAAAAAGAATAGAAGATTTAGTATAATTTCATCATCTGAAGATGATGAAGAGGAAGAAAGTTCTGATGACGATGACGATGATGATGAATCCGATTCAGATTCAGATTATGATAGTCATATTACAAACAAAAGAAGGAATAATTCAAAAAGTAATAAAAAATTAACTAAATCATCTAAAAACATTAAAATCATGGATCCAATAATATCAAGTTCTGAAGACGATGATGATGATGATGATGGTGATGATGTAAGCTCTTCCTCAGATGATGAAAATATAGATTTTGTTCAATTAACTAAACAAAAGAGAGCTACTGCTATAAAAGCTGCCAAAGCTTTAAAAACTTCAAAGAAATCTGTTAGTCGAAAAAGAAACAAGAAATACAACAACAATGATTCTGATGATTTTGAAATTGCTAATGATGACGAAGAATTAGATGATGATTTAGTTGATGCTGTCTTAGAAAAAGAAGAAAAGAAATTGTCTGATTATGAAGATGATAATATTGATGAAGAAGATGATGATGATGATTCATTTGATTTTAAATTTGATTTTGATAATGAAGATTTTCAAGTTACTAAGACTAAGACTAAAACCAACAATATGAATAATTTTAATAATTCATCAATGCTTGAGGAAGAAGATTTAGGTGAAGAAGTTTCTGATTTAAATGATACTATTGCTAATAATTTTAATAATAAAATCTCAGATGAACAAATTATTATGGATGTTCCAAAATTTGATGATGAATCTGATCAAGATTATGAATTTAATAAAGATGATTTAATTCAAACTTTACAAAATGATAATGATGATTTAGAATTACAAGCTTTTGGTAATTCAGATGATGATTATGATTTCTTATTACCTAAAGATGATCCTTTTTTCAATGATGATAATTATTTAATGAAAGAAGAAACTGAAGCAATGGTTGATGATTTTAATATCACTCCTAATAGAAATATCCAAGAAGAAAATAATAATGATCAAGCTATCGAAGACGATGATGACAATGGAAGTGATGAAAAAATTAAATATATACCTGCACCTGAAGATGAAGAGGACGACGATGATGATGATGAATTAGATGAGCTAGCTTATGAAGATTTATTCCTTAATGGTGTTTTGGTGCCCCCAGTTGCTTTAGTCACTGATGATGAAGAGGATGAAGAGGAAGATGATTCACAAGAAAATGCCTTAGTGGAAGATGAAGAAAATGATGATGACTCTAGTGATAGTGATGATGATGATATTCAATATTTCTTTTCATCAGGTGAAAGTGATCAAGAAGGTAGTAGAGATGATAGTGGAGATGAAACTGATGAAGATACAACTTTACGTAACTTACCAAGAACAAAAATAGGCAGTAAAGTTGCAAAAGAAGTCTTATCTTCATCAAAGAATAATTTTAGGGCTCCTGTTTTAGGTACCTTTTCAACCTCAAAGAATAAAAAACCTTTTAGTATCATTGATGGTTATTCCACTAGATTTTTACATCCAACTGATGATAATAGAACTTCTGTTTTAAAAGGTACCCGTATTAGATCACTATCAAATCAAAGAAATAATGGTACTAATAACCAACAACAGCAACAACAAAATGATCCACTGGCTTTGGATGAATTGTTAAACATTAGTGAATTAGAAGATGAAGAAGATGATGTTTCCAATAATGCAGATTGGAATTTATTTAAACATAAAAGAATCCCTGTTACAGCATTTAGAAACAAGGGATTACTTAATAATAATTTATATAATCATCCTGAACCAACTAGAAAATATTCATTTTCAGATCATACTTCTCATCATCATCATAAACATAAGAGTCCAAGTAAAAACTCAAAACGTTCATCTAAAAAATCACCAAATAAAAAGTCTCAAAAAGACTTTTTTGATGATTTAATAGTTACAACTACTGCAAATCCAGTGAATTCATATATTAATAAAGTCAAAAAGTCTAAAAAATTAATCAATAATAGTAACAAAGCTAGATTTAGAAGACAAAGTATGGCTGAAGCTCAAGCTGAAGGTTTAAGACCAACTAAAGGTGGTTTATTTAGTGAAAACACACTTAATGATGTTGAAGCATTCTTAGTTGATATTGGTCAAGAAGATAATTTAAGTTATTTATTCACTGGTTAGATGTTTCTTTCATCTCTTTGCTTGTAATGTATTTTCAATTCAATTTTCTTCATCATACTTAATTCAACTTAATATCATTAGAACAACTGTATTCATTGCTATTGCTGCATTATATCTCATTCATTCATTATTTTTGATGCTTTCTTTTTTGCTTTTAACTTTGCTTTTCAAGAATACAACATGTACTCATTCAATCTGATGTTTTTTTAAACCATATGTTACATTTAGTTTTTCTATATTATATTACTGCTATTCCATATTAGGTTCATATACAATACATTATTCCTTTTCATTTTTATGAATTTTATGCTCAATATAGCTAGTTTTTTTTTTCTACTTTATTTACAGTTTTTTTATATGGGTATTGTTTTCGTTTTTCGTGTTTTTAATCCTTTTCGTTTATTTTCCTTTATTATATCTCTCCCCTTTAGCAGTTTTCTTTCTTTCTTTTTTATCACATACATTTCTACTGGATTTTATATTGTATGTTAGGGTTTGTTTTAAATATCATTTGTTATTATGCTTTTATATATGTACGTACTACTTTTATACCAAACCAACCAAAAAAAAATTATTATGATTCAATTTATATATTAAAACATGCCATTAAATTAAATTGCTACTACGTATTTTGCAAAAAAAAAAAATGTTAAGAAAAGAGCGGAAACAATACAAGAGGGAAGTAATAAAATAAGAAAAAACAATATATAAATTATAAATTCATTCTATATTATGTCAAGTCAATCTAAATAATTCTTTTTTTTTAATTAACAGCTTCTTCTGGAGAAATAAAATTTGTTAATTTAGCAGAAACATCCAATTGTTGCTTAATACAAGAAGCTAAATATTCAACTAATAAACTATCATTAATATGTTGTTCAAAAGCTGTTTTTAATGAATCTAGATCAAGTGATTCAGATTTAAAATTCAGATTAGTTAATAAAAATTTACCAACTTCTTCATCACCTTGAATTTCACCACTAGTAACTTTATCAACATAATTTTTCAAAACATCAATTAATTGAGAAATTTCATTTATAGATGATGAGAATTGTTGTAATTCATCTTGATTATTAATTGAAGTTGATAAATTTGTTGATTCTGTTGCTTTATTTAAGAATCTTAATGTAGTTAATTGATTTTTAGTATAGATGATTTCATTTGGAATTGGAGTAAATGCAAAGGTACCAATTTTATCTAAATTTAATTGTTGTTGTGCAAATCTTGTTGGTAAACCAACTGGGGAAGAAATATAAGTTTTAATAATTGGAGAAATAATTTCATTTGTAGTTTCATCTTTTGATTGTAAAGTTAAATGAATTGGAGCATAAGGAGAACAAGGTCCTTTAGCATAAAATTCATTCAGTAAACCTGTGAATGTATCTAGTTTACTATTTGTTGAAAACCAACCAATGACTTGTAATTCTGGGTTAATTCTTTTAAATAATTGATAAGAAGAATTATGGAAAGCTTCTTCAAATCTTAATTCATCCTCCTCCTCTTTATGAGGCACTATATAACTTTCTTTAACTATTATTTCAGAACCATCATCAGATCTAGTACCTAATAAGGTACCTATAGTTCTAGTTTTAGATTCATCTTGTTCATCATCTTGATAAATTGATTCAATTAATTGTAATAATGCTGGAGACTGTATGTTAACTTGAATTGGAGAATTTGATTGTGTTCCTAAAGGAGTGACTAAATTTGGTTTCACTATATGAAAGACGGGATCAGACATGATGTATAATTCTTATATATTTTGATAGGAAATTCAGTTATAAATCAACATATTTATCATATTTGTTATTCATATTAAATTAAGGTGATTTGAAAAATTTTAAAAAGGTCGTGCGATGGCCAACAAAGGCAGGGTAACACCATTTTCCGGACAGGTATCCGAATATGACAGCATCACTAATTTACCAGTGAATTTTAGTGAATTTATTCATATTGAAGGCAATACTGAATAAAATTCAAAACAATTGAATCTTGATCTTGATCATGCCTGTCAAAGAGAAATATATAACTCCTGTTAAAAGAATTAGAAGTCCAGAAGACTTACAAAAATTCCAAGATTCAAAAACTTATCATGATCTTTTAGATTTTATAATTGATTTGGCAAATTCAGTTCATGGATTAGAATTAGGTGATAAATCATTACCTAATGATGGTCCAATATCAGATCTTGTTTCTGTTTTAAGTGAAATTGATCAAATATTTGAAAACCATCCAGTTAAACACGATACAACTTCAAGATTTGGTAAGATTGAATTTAGAGATTTTTATGATGATTTATCAATTAGAATTAATTCATTATTACATAAACATTTAAAATTAAATATTCATACCGATGATGATGATCCAACTATAGAATTGCAAACTTATTTATTGAATTCTTTTGGTGATAGAACTAGAATTGATTATGGTTCAGGTCATGAATTAAATTTTGCTTGTTTTTTATTATCTTTAAAAAAGTTAAATTATTTTCAAAATAATGATTATTATAAATCAATAGTTTTAATTGTTTTTAATGAATATTTGAAATTAATGCGTAAATTACAATTGAAATATTGGCTTGAACCTGCTGGATCACATGGTGTTTGGGGTTTAGATGACTATCATTTTTTACCATTTTTATTTGGTGCTGCTCAATTATCACCAATGAAAAGACCAAGACCATTAACTGTTCATCAAAAAGATTATGTTGATGAATTTAAAGATAAATATTTTTATTTTGGTTGTATTGATTTTATAAATCAAGTTAAAACTGGTGCACAATCTTTACGTTGGCATTCACCAATGTTAGATGATATTTCAGGTGTTAAAACTTGGGAAAAAATTGAAGGTGGTATGGTTAAAATGTATAAAGCTGAAGTGTTAGGTAAATTACCTGTTGTTCAACATTTTATGTTTGGTTCTATTTTAAATTGTCCTGATGGAATTACTGAACATCATGATCATGATAATGATGAAGAAGATGAATGTTGTTCTCACGAAGTTCATTCAACTTGGGGTGATTGCTGTGGTATTAAAGTTCCTAGTGCTGTTGCTGCTGCTGCTGCTGAAAGAAGTAAACATCATATTCCATTTGATTAAATTACTTGTACTTTTTTTGTATTTATTATTATATTACTACTTAATTGTGTAATTGGGTTATCTTTTTTTTTTGCGTTACGGTTTGGCTTTTAAAACTTTTTGAATTTAAATTTAATTAATTTATTTTTATCATTATAGTTCATTCATTAATACTAATATACAAACAAATCAAGAAAAAAGCAAAGAACTGTAAACTACACCGTAGTACCGTACATTCTAAATAACAATTTCTCACCAACCAAATCTCAATTGTGATGCTGTAAAGACAGGAGGTTTCCATATTAACTTCTCTGGATGAATAATATGTCTCTTCTTCTTCTTAAGTTTTTCGTAACTTTCCAGTACCTGATCAGTTAAACAAATGATATGTTGACCTTTATAATACTTCAACATATTTAAAGTTTGTAAAGTATGTAAAATATCTGTTGTAGTCATTGATGTCATTTGAGAAATTTCTTCGATGCTAGTTTCAACTGTTTTATTTTCAACTAAGAGATTTGTAATTGTTTCAGCCCAATAAGCTCTATATGATAATAAACCTAAATCAGAAAGTGGTTTTTCTGGTGAGCCGACCTTACCTTCTTTCTTTGATAATTCATATGAAAATTGAATTAATAATTTACCATAACCATGTCTTTGATATTGAGGTAATGTTAAAATACAAGCAACATTATAGCCATCTGCACTTTCTTTTTCTTTTGAAAAATAACCAACCAAATGATGACCAAATTCATCTTTTCTAGTCATACAATAAAACAGAAAAGGATCAACATCATAATATAAAGTCTTATGATCCAAGAACAATTTGGATAATAAACATAAATTACGACACCAAGTTCTTTGTTTTCTACCATCAATTTCAAAAAATGACACATAATCATCTCTATAAATTTCATTTCCTGGAGGATGTTTTAATGTAACTTTTGATCTAAATCTCTCAAATTGTTTTCTTGAACCAAAATAGCATAATGTGAAATCACAAATATATAAATTTTCTTCTTCAGTTAATTCAACTGGATAAGGTGAAAAATACCATGGTTCAACTTCATGATTACCTATTATAACTTTACTAAAATTTCTAATTTTTGCCAGTTCATGAGTTGAAGCTTGAGCCATTGATCCACCTGTTCTTAATTTTTCAATTTCATCTTCTTTTGTTAATTCTTGACCTTCTTGAACTATACCTTGAACATTTAAATTATCGAGATCCATTTCATCTTCATTTCTTGGAGTTCCAACAATAGCAGGTGTGGGTGTACGTGTATCAGATTTTTTCTTATGACTTGATGAAGTTGATGTAGTTGATTTTTTCTTTGCCTGTTTCTTTTGATGATCTTTCTTTTGATTTACTTGAGGTTTTGGTAAAAACATGGGTCTATGAAAATCAATTTTGTCTTTTGAAATCCATTCATCTAATCTTTTATTAAATTCCATATAATGAACATAGTAAAAAGCCTTTCCCTTTTTAGTCTGAAATGCCAATATATTAGCTAATCTGAATTCATCATCTTTAGAAACATAGACTTTGCAACCTGGTATTATTTGGAGTTCAGTAAACTGCTCTTTAGATGTTGGTTCAGGGGGGATTAGTCTTAGTTGTTCCTCTGGGTCAGGACCATGTGACTCTGTATCGGAACCCATTCTGATAGCTTTGTGAACGACGATGTAGCAGTGTTTCTGAACGTACAACCAGTTCAATATTATTGTTGTTTGCCTTTAAAAAAACCTCACAAAATGATCAATAATCATATGATTACGTAATACGATCACGTGTACCATTCACGTGTCCACCAGCCACAAGTAGAAACCCCAGCCCCGTCCCCGCCACTTCCATTTCTGGTTAGTCTCCTTTTTGCAATTGCTCCTTTATAATTTCAACTTCAATTTCAGATGTCAAGACTCAAGGGCAAGGAAAGGAGATGGAATTTTAGAAACAGTTTTGTTCCTGTTTTTTTTCAACTAATAATCCATAGTCATGCATATAGCTAACTATTCACTTGATCAAATTGATTCCAATACTGTTGTGGATAGAAAGAAAGATCAAAATGATAAACATTTTCGAACTCTTCAAAGAGAAACAGAAGCTTTAAAACTTCAAATGAAACAGTTACAAGAAATTCAATCAAAGCAACTACAAGCATTGCCTTCTCCTCCTTCTGTTGAAAATCATGAAAAAACTATTGATTTTAAGAATAATGGTAGTTTTATACATTTAACTATGAAATCTAAAAATATAGGTCAAATTATACTTAAAACAAAATCTGGTGATTTAATAGCATTAGATGTTCAGCATCAATCTGATGTGAAAAGTAATATGTTTGAAGAACCCCATTCATTTTCAACAAAAGATCTATTTAAATCAACTTCTAATTCAAGTCCTATATCTACTACTAAAGAGCCAATGGCAGTTCCCACAGTTCCTTTTAAAGAAAAAACACCTTCTATTATTTCAAAGCAACTAACACCTATTCAATCTGGAAGTTCGTCCTCTTTAATTTCTGAAAAAATAGTGGAACTAGCTCAACCTCCACCTCCTATTATTTCAAATCATAACTCTCCAAAATTACCAACTCCGACATCTGACAAAAAATTGAACGATCCATTCGAACATCCACCTTTAGTTCCGCATAATATTACAATTCCAACTTCCCCAAAGTCTGTGGAACTTTCTCATATTGCCCCTTCTTATTCCAGTCTTGCGTTAGATAATCCTAAATTAGAGGTATTTCCACCTCAAGAAAAAAGTATTCAACCACCTCTAATAGAAAGTCACCCTGAAATTCAAGAACATTCTAAACCAGAAACTCAAGATGAACCTTTTTTTGAACCAGAAGATAAAGCGATTGTTATTAGAATTAAGCCAATTCAAGGTAACTTGATTCTATTAGAGGTTAAGCCTTTAGACACTGTATTTCAAGTTAAACAAATGATCCAAGCCGTGGAAGGTACACCTGCTGATGCTCAAAAATTATTGCTAAAGACTGGTAAATTGGTTAAAACATATATTGAAGAAGGAGGGATACCTCCTGAAGAATATTTAATTACACAGTTAGATGATAATAGAACAATTAAAAGTTATAATATTCAACAAGGTGCTACAATTATGATGTTTCACAAATTAGTTAGTCCAGGTGGAAGTGCCATTGGTTTTGGTGAGAAAGCTCAATCATTTATTGGAAATGCTGCTAGAAGTATCATTGGAAGTATTGCTCCAAGTACAAGATCAGTTAATCAAGAACCTCATATAGCAGCTCCTCAGCCAGTTAATTTACCTAAACAAATTCCATTATTTCAACCTACAGGTTCTTCACGATCAAGAATAATTACTCCTAATCATCCTATTCATCCAATCTCAAATAAAGGTAAAAAATTACAATCAAAAGCTACAAATTCTATTACTTCGGAACCTCTTCTGCCTAACATTCCAGTTCTTCCTAGCAGCCGTCCTTTAGGTAGAATTCCTCCAATGAACAGATATGGAAATGAATCATTTAATATGACAAGGGGAATATCACAAAATTTGTATAGTCAACCATTAGATACTTCAAACAATCATTCTAGAAGAGGAATACCAAGTGTTATAGGTACAAGTAGACCACCAACAACAACAACTTTATCAAGACAAATCTCTACTTCTGATTATATTGATCGAGGTTTAGGAATTCAATTGAATTCCCCTGTGCAATTTAGATCTCCAAATGGAAATTCTGCGTTAATTGCTAATAATCATCCTTTGAATGAAGTTCCTTCAAATAATGCTATTATTAACAAAGACATAGGCTTAAATGCTGGAGGTTCACAAAATTTAATTAATGAACCTCTAGTTTCATCCAATAACAACAATATTGCAGGAAATTCTAATAATATAAGCGTTCATATCCCTAGTCGGGCTCCAAGTATTGATGTTCCAACTGGATCTCAAAGTTTGATTGGTAATAATGATATTTCACCCAATACTCGTCCTTTAAGCAGAGGTCCTTCAATTTCAGGTTCTAACTCATTAAATCGTTCTCCAAGTAATGTTCAAAGTAACGCCGGAGGTATATCTCCTAATTCAGTTGGTATGGGGCCTCCAGTCACTCCAGCTATTTCAAATAATCATCCTTTAAGCAATGTTCCTTCAGTTGTTTCAGCTACAAGAGAACTAGCACGTCCTCCAAGTGTTGGTTTAAGTCAACCCCCAGTTACTCCAGCTAATCATCCTTTTAGCCAACCATCAATTACTCATGTTTCTATTGAATCGAGTCCCCAAAGAAGTATCTTTTCTCCAACTCAGGTACCAGTTACTACGGTTCCAAACAATGTTCCAAATAATCTTCAAAGTAATAGTGTTAGTCTAAGCAGGGGGCCTAGTGATATCTCACACATAATACAAGGATCAAATATTGCTGATTTTAATGCTCCTCCTCATATCTTGGAAAATCCTAGTCCTGATCCAATTGATATTCCAACATTTCTTCCAAGTCCTAGATCATCACATACTCCGCATCCAATGAAAACTATTACACATAATTTGGTAATGTCTCCAAATACTGATAGAGCTCAAAGCAGAAATATAAGTAGAGTTCCAAGCAGAGTTCAAAGCAGGGCTCCAAGCAGGGTTCCAAGCAGAGCCCCAAGCATACATCAAAATAGTTCTCTTAACAGATCTCCATCTAGAGTTTTATCTAATCCCCAAACTCCTCCACAAAAGACCATTTCCCATCATTTAACATTATCTGAAAAAACACCAACCATTAATTTGAACAGGGTTCCAAGTAGGGTACCAAGTCAACTTTCAGATGTAATTCCAAGTAGGGAGCCAAGTGCTTCTGTTAGGAGTTCAAGTAGAGTTCCTAGCAGAGTTCCTAGCAGAGCCCCAAGTGTTCATGCAAGATCAACTATTACACATGATTTAACAATATCACCAAATAAGTCACCGAGTAGATCACAAAGTTTGAATCATTCAAGTTCACATCATAGTATCCCAAATATTCCAAATATTCCAGAACCTACAACACCAAAAATTCCTAATATTCCTGATGACAAAGCTAGAAAACATAAATATAAATCAGACGAAACTGTCAAAATTTTCTTAAGTACAATAGAAGGACGTAGATTTATGATTCATTTGCATCCAAACGATACCGTTTATGATGTTAAAAATATTGTTAAAAAATTACAAGGTATTTTAATTGTTGATCAAAGATTAGTTTATAAAGGGCATACTTTACCTGATTATGAAAAGATTAAAAATATCAGAGTTAATGACTCAAGTTTCCGTTTAATTACTAGAAGTAGACATGGCCCTACTCCAAGAGGTTTATATTAATTCTTCGTTTTTCATCCTGTGATTCCTGTCTGTTCCTCCTCCGTTAATATTCTTTATTTTTTGTATTTTTGTTTTATTGCATTTTTCTCTTTTTTTCTTTATTACTTTAGCATGTACATTTCATTTTTGTTTTGTTTAATATTTATATTTTTATCGGCCATAATTAATACTTAATTTTGTGAGTGTAAAAATAGTGTAATATTATTATTATGAGAACAAAAAGACTATGCTAGAAAAAAAGATAAAAATAAAGAGAAATATAAATAATAGAAAGATGGGTACAAATAACAAAAAAGAGTGTGATTAAATTACTTTGTCATTGTTAAATCAATTTCAAATGTTTTTTTATTTTCAGTTCAAAGTAAATAATAGAGAAAAAAGAATATATATAAGAATAGAGAGAGTTTTATATCTATTCTGCTCCAGTTAAGACTGTTTCAAATGAATAAGGTTCATATGCAACACCTTCACCTTCAAAGAATTTGGACATAGCTTCAACCCAATGTAATCTCAAAGCATGTAACATGGCAGATGTACCTTCCATGACAACCAAAATACAAACAGTTAAAACAAACCACATACCAAACATCAAAAAGGTAAATATAGAACCGAAAATACCAGTCATACCAAATGTACCTGCAATAGTCATTGACCATAACACCGATGATAATTGAGCATGGGCTAATGATAATGCCCACAATCTAAGATATGATGCAGTATGAGAAACGCAATTTAAACAAAATTCAATGGTGTGAATAACTTGATGAATCATGACATCACCAAATGTATGTTCTTCATGTTCATCATCATCATCAATATTTAAATTAGACAACAAATTATTGCTATCACTTGCAGTAGTATCAACAGTTGGTAATGCTTCATATTCTTTATGAGTATATTTAAACCACATTGGTTTGATCAATAGTAGACATGGAACACAGACAAGAGCAACTAATAATAAAATAACTTGAACTTGAGCTTGGTAAGGGTATAATTCTTCATCAACAGAGCCTGGGGCTAAGAACATATTGATTAACATATTCAATAGAGATGGTGCAGGTTTATCGATAGCCACCCAATCAATACACCATTTGTAAACAATACAAATAGACAAATAACCAAAGATACCTTGCATAAAAAGTAAACCTGGAATGAAATTACCAATAATATCAACAACAGAATGGAAATGAAGAGCGTTAACCAATGAGAACATATAAGAGTAAGACATATGAATGAAACCCATTAAGATAGATAACTTCATTTTATAAGAGTTGGAGAATAATAAAGAGTTTTCAGTACCATGCCAAGCTGGATCAAAACCAATTGGATAAACACCAACTTGATGACCAACAATAGCATCACCTTCTTTCCAACCACCTTCAGGCCAAGCCCAACCTGATTTAAACCAAGTCATTGAAATGGAGAAAACATCATTATATAGGAAACCAGTATACATGGAGAAAGCACCCATCATTAAAACAATATAACGACCTGTATATGCCATATCAAATATTTCATCTCTTTTCATTTTAGCAATTTTTTTCTCATTCAAAACTAAAGTTAAAGCAGCTAAAAACATAATGAAACCATGACCTAAATCACCAAACATGATAGCAAACATGAATGGAAAAGTTGCAACAGTTGGTAAAGCTGGATTAACTTCACGATAAGTGGCAATACCATAAGAATCACACATAGCTTGATATGCAGCTGTGAATTTATTGGTTTTATGATAAGTTGGAGGAGTTCTTGTAGTTTCAATTTCATTCAAAATTATTGGGAAGGATGAATCAGCTGGACTACTTGATTGAGAATATCCTGTTGATATCTGCTCTAATATATCTTGAACTTTGTATAAATCATCTTTTGGAACCCAACCTTCACCAATCAAGCATTTACGTGTTAGGTCGTAATAACATAAATTCATAACAACATAAACAGATTTTTCTAATTTAACAGTTTTCCACCAAGTATCCAATTCAGTTGAAATGGCTCTTAATTCAGTTTCTAAAGCTCTATCAGTATTTTCTAAAACGTTTGTAACATCAGCCAATTTATCATTAATTTCTGTTTTTTGTTTTGTTCTTTGTTTAGCATCTTGGTCAACAAAATATAAATCTGCATCTAGAGATTCACAAATTTTTCTAACTCTTGAAAGAATAACTTCACCATGAGAAAAGATAACAAAACTATTCTTATCAACGAAAGTTTTAGTTTTAACATCAAACATTTTTTGTTCAATTTCAGTTGTTTTAATAAATAAATTACCTCTTAAAACTCTCCATAATATTTTTTCTAAAATTTCAACTTTACTTCTTGGAATAACACCTGTAATAAAACTAGAGTCATGAGGAACGCCACCATTTTCTAAGAAATTTGCTTGGTCAGTTTCTGATAAATCTATTAAATCTGGGGCAATTGATTTTGAGAAATAATCATCAGTTGCAATTAACACTTGTTGATTTTGTTTTAAATCCATTTGTCTTTTTAGTAAGTTTTCAGATGCATCAGATAATTCAGTAACTCTATCTTCTAATAATTGAGCATTTGAAGCTAGTTCATCTAAAGCAGATGTTGATAAGATTGTTCTATGAGAATATTCATAATCATCAAGTAGGATTTCAGCCACTTCGATGGATTTAGACTCCATTTGTGATTTTAAATAACGGTATTGTCTTTCAACATTATCTAATTTTCTAATTTCATTGACAAAAGATCTTTGAAATTGGTTAACTTTTTTATTTAAATCTCTAAATTCAACTAGACCTAAAGATCCTAAGGAATAAATTGATTCTCTAGCAATTTCAGTAGGTATATATAATTGAATCATTGTCATTTCCGCAGAACGGAAGATGGCTTCTGGTTCAACTTCAGAGTTGTTTGACATCTTGAAACTGTTGTATTTTGCTTTATCAGTTGGAGTTTAACTTAGTTAATAGCAATGAAGAACAATAGTTTGAAACAAAAAGAGAGTAGTTGAGTAAGTACCACTTTGAATGAATTACTCTGGCAATAATTGAGTAAGATTGACAACAAATAAGAGGATAAAATGTGTCTCTGGTCAGTGATAACTTATAACTATAGGTTTTATGTGCTGCTTTTACTATAGTAAATTTGTTTGCAGCCATTTAACTCTCGCGGGCTTCATAACCACTGTTGCGACGATCGCCCCCGTGGATTTTTCGGCCGGCCGCCGGGTTCTGCACGCCGCAACACCATCTCGCCATATTTAGAGTTTGAGCGGCGCCCAACTTGCGGGAAGTTGCGGCCTAAGCCCCCTGGAACAATCAGGGCACCGCGACAAAAGCCCCCTTGGAGCACGCCGCAGATACGCAGGAGTTACTTGATTTAAATTTAATTAAATTTAGTTCTTTATATATAACTGAAATTTCAACTAAAATTTAAATTCACCCTTTTCTTTCCCTTTTAAAATTGAACAGGTCAACCGATATTTCAACTTATTGTTTACTCATTTGATAATACACTATCTCATAATTAATTGAACTACAGTACATAGGAATACAGTCCACAGATAACTCTCCTCCCTCTTGTTTACATATAATTTCACAAATTAATACATTACCAAAATGGCTGACTATTATAAACAACAAACACAACAAACCCCCTACCAACCTCAACCAGACCCACAATATGACACCACTGATTTAGAACAAGGTAATTCATCTGGATATGATCAAAAGTTATCTCAAAGTGAGAAAATCAACCAAGGTTATAATTATGATAGACCACCTGAACCAGTTCCAGATCAACCAACTTTTGAGGAATCTTTTAAAATTGAAAAACCAAAATTAAATGATTGGCCTTTCATACTATTATTCTTAGCTACTGTTGCTGGATTCATTGTTATTGCAGTTATTTCATTAAAAAATTATGCTAATTCTTATAGTTATCAAGGTTCTTCCATTTACAATAATACAAATTCATTTTCTCTAAATACAAATACAGTTATATTATTCATTTTTATTATTGCTTTATCTTTAGTTTTAGCTGTTGTTACTTTGGGAATTGCTAGACTATGGCCTCGTAAGTTCATTATAATTGGTATCATTGCTAACGTTATCTTTGGTCTTGGAACTTCCATCATGTACTTGGCTTTAGGTTATTATTCTGCTGGTATTGTTTTCTTGGTTTTTACCGTTTTATCTGCATTTTGTTATTGGTCCTGTAGATCTAGAATCCCATTTAGTGCCAATGTTCTAGTTATAGTTATTGATGTCATGAAATCTTATCCAAGTACTTGGGTCGTGTCTTTCATTGGTTTCATATGTGTCGGTGCCTTTTCATGTCTATTCAGTGCTACTATTACTGCTTCTTATATGAAATGGGGAGATGAAACCACTGGCTCTCACAATAATTCTAAATTAATTGGTTTATTGGTTTTTATTTTCTTTGCTGGATACTATATTACTGAAGTTCTGAGAAATGTTATTCATGTTACAGTTAGTGGTATTTATGGTACTTGGTATTATCTTTCTGGGTCTGTTCCAAAACATCAAGCTTGGGGTGCTTTTAAAAGAGCAATTACTTACTGCTTTGGTTCTATCTGTTTTGGTTCATTAATTGTTACCTTTGTTCAATTAGTTAAGCAATTTTTAGAAATTGCTAGACAAAATGCTTTGGGTTCAGGATCAGGGTTTGAAGCTTGTTTAATAATGTGTGTTGAATGTTTTGTCTACATCATTGAATGGATGTTAAGATACTTTAATCGTTATGCTTATTCATATATTGCCTTGTATGGTAAATCATATTTACAATCAGCAAGAGATACTTATTATATTTTGAGTAGAAAAGGTATGGATGCTTTAGTTAATGATTGTTTAATTGGTACTGCATTAGGTATGTATTCAATGTTTGTTGGCTTATTTAGTGCATTTTTATCATATCTTTATTTAAGATTCACTAAGCCAGAATATAATGATAGTGGTAATTATTATGCTCCTGTTGTTGCTTTTAGTTTCTTAATTGGTATGCAAATTTGTAATGTTGTTACTACAACAATTTCATCAGGTGTTGCTACCTTCTTTGTTGCTTTAGCTAAAGATCCTGAAATTTTCCAGGCTAATTATCCAGAAAGATTCAATGACATTTTTCAAAATTATCCTGATGTTTTAAGAAAAATTCAAAATTAATTGATTTATTTTTATTTGATGTTTTTTTTATTTAGTTACTTACTATTAAACCTGTAATTTTTTCTGATGTTTCTTTCAATTGTTCTTTTTAATATTTGTTGTTATTTACACTATTCTAATTTAATTATTGTACTCACAGTTTTTTTGTATAAAGTTTTGAACAACGACCAAGGCTCTAGAAGTTAGAAGCTACGTAGAACGTATAGGCCAAATTGAAATTGTTGTTGACCTTCTAGCACAGGCTGCACAGCCTTTGAAATGAATTTCAAAAAAAAAAAAGGTCACAAATTGTGCATTTTTCGACCTTCTTACAACATTTTGACTGTCGCAGTGTATTTCATTGAATAACTCGACATGCAAATTGTTTGAGATTTTGAAACTTTGAATACTTATATCCAACTATGTATTCTAGAGAATAGAATTGACAATATGTTTTCAAAAAATCTACAGGGCCAGAAAAAAATCTCACTTACGACAGACAAAATGTTGTAGCTCTCAAAATCTCTCCTTCCTAATCGGGTGAAATATTTTCCACTCACGTGTATATATGGGCATTTATTGGCTTATTATCTACAACATTTCTACTGTCGCACGCGACAGACAAAATGTGTTAAAAAATTCGTTTTTTGAACTTTTAATTTTTGAAATCACCAAAAAAAAATAATTGTTAGTTAAAGTGAATTTTCTTAACTTCTATCATACTCACAGTTCAGACAGTAGTATTCACCTCTCTACATCATTAATGTTTCTTAGATCATCAAGGTTTGGTCTGCGAAATGTGTCATTTATTAATAGGGCAAATGTTTACAATAGCTTGAACCAAAAACAGTTTTATTCAGCTATAGCCCGTAGATCAAGATTCGGTAAGAACATAGTTCCAAAAGAACAGCCAAATAATGAACAACAACAACAAAGTCCTACTTCAGAAAAGAAAACTGAAACTATAAAGGAGCACCCATCTCAAAACTCTGATACCCTCAAAGCTCAACTATATAAAATTGCTTCTACTCCAACTTCGACCAGATCTATACCCAATAAGAAACCAGGAATTTCAGTAAGATCAGTTGATAAGAATAACGAGAAATCTAAAGATGTCAAAGAGGAAGTCAAATCAAAAGACAAAAATGATACTTCTAGTCAAAACAAAGAAATACCCAAGAAAGCTAAAGACACAAAAATTAATGAAAAAAATAGAAGAAAAGATGATAAGAAACATAACGAAAGAAATTATTCTAAATCTGAATTTGATGAAGGCATTAGAAGGGTTAAAGTCAGGAAACATAAGGTTAAAGCCTCTCAGGGTTCAAAACCTAAGTTAGATATTCCAACTTTCCTATCAGTTTCTAATTTTGCAACTATCTTAAGAGTTAGAGTTCCAGAGTTGTTACTTAAATTACAAGAATTAGGTTTTGAAGACATGTCCAATGATTATATTTTGGATGCAGAAACAGCTTCATTGATTGCCGAAGAGTACGGATTTGAAGCTAATCAAGATGATAATTTGGGTGCAGATTTATTTCCTTCTCCAGATTCATCTGATCCTAAAAAATTAAAACCAAGAGCTCCAATTGTTACAATTATGGGGCATGTTGATCATGGTAAAACTACAATTTTAGATTATTTAAGAAAATCATCAATAGTGAAAAGTGAGCATGGTGGTATTACTCAACATATTGGTGCTTTTTCTGTTGTTACTCCAAAGTCTAAAAAACGTATTACTTTCTTGGATACCCCAGGTCATGCTGCATTTTTAAAAATGAGAGAAAGAGGTGCTAATATGACTGATGTCATCGTCTTAGTAGTTGCAGCTGAAGATTCTGTTATGCCCCAAACTATTGAAGCTATCAAGCATGCCAAAAATGCAGGTGTCCCAGTTATTGTTGCAATTAATAAGTGTGATAAAGAGCAAGCAAATCCTGACAAAGTTGTTGCTGATTTATCTGCAAATGGTGTTGATGTTGAAGATTATGGTGGAGAAGTTCCAGTCGTTAGAATTTCAGCAAAAACTGGTATGGGTATGGAGGATTTAGAAGAAACTATTGTTCTTGTTTCGGATCTACAAGAATTAAGAGCTGAAGATAAAGGTGTCCCAGTTGAAGGTTGGATTCTAGAATCACAAGTGAAAAAGGGTTTAGGTAATGTTGCCACATTTTTAATTAAAAAGGGTGAATTAAAAGCTGGTTCCATTTTAGTTGCAGGTACTACTTGGTGTAAAGTTAAATTAATGAAAAATGAGTTTGGAAAAGCTATTAAAGTTGCGGGTCCTTCTACTCCTCTTGAAATTTCTGGTTGGAGAGAAATCCCTGAAGCTGGTGAGTTTTCAATACAATCCAAAGATGAAGCTTACGCTAAAAAAGTTATATCTAATAGAGAAAAAAGAAGGAGACAATTAGATGAGGCAGCACAGGTTGATGAAATGAATAAAAATAGAATTGAACAATTAAAAGTCGCAAAGAGAGATGAGACTATTCAAGAATATCAAAGACAAGGCTTAACTATAGAAGAAATTAAAGAATTAGAACCTGAACTGTTTGACTCAAGTGATAATAAGTCTAAAGAAGTTATGTTTATTATCAAAGCAGATGTTAGTGGTTCTTCTGAAGCTGTTAAACAAAGTATTGAAGGTCTTGGTAATGAAGAAGTTTCAGTCAGAATCTTATATGATTCAGTTGGTGCACCAAATGAAACTGATATCGAAAGGGCTAAGAATTCTGATGCTCAAATTTTAGCTTTCAATATAAAGGTTCCAAAGGAAATTAGAAATTCGGCATCTGCTGCAGGTATTGAAATAAAAGAATTTGATGTTATTTATCATTTAATAGAAGATGTTATAAAAACACTTACTGATAATTTACCAGTTCTCTTTGAAATGAAAACTATTTCCAAAGTTTCAGTCAGACAGTTGTTTGATATTTCATTAAAGAACAATGAAACCATGACTATTGCAGGTTGTAGGGTTATAGATGGTGTTTTAAAAAGAAATGCAGCTGTTAGACTCTTGCGTGGAGATGAAGAAGTATTCAGAGGTAAAATTAAGCAATTGAAGGTTGCCAAAGATAATGTCACTGAAGTTAGAAATGGTGCTGATTGTGGTATTTGTTTGGAAGGTGCTCCAAAAATATTGGAAGGTGACATCATTGAATCTTTTGAAGAGATTCCAATTGAAAGACATTTATAGTATTAAAAAACTCAAAAAAATATATTGTATTATATTTAAATATGCATTCATTATATATTCTGTACATAGCAAAGGTTACATATATGTAAATAAATAAAATTATTTATCTTTTATTTTCTCTTTTCAGCATCATAAAAGCTATCACTTAATAGGGAATCACATTTATCCAAAATATTATTAAGAAGAGTATTTGTTTCAAAAGTCTCTCTGCAGGTTCCTTCATCTGTTTGGTTAACTAAAACATTAAACTGATTAAGAAAGTTCTTTTTTGAATCGTTAAATTGTAAAGTTCCAAGCATCTCACTTAGCCAAGATTCATCAGCAACCTTATTAAATGTACTAGTAGTAGCCTTATTATGATTCTGTATATAGATATCAGTATTATGATTTTTAAATTCTTGTTCAATTGACTTTAAATCAGAAACTGAACAGTCTTTAAAAAACTCAATAAGTTTCTGGGTTTTCAGTCTGTCAATATTTTGTCTATTTAAGTCTGTTATCAAGCTATTCACTTTATGTAATGTGTTTGACTCACCAAATTCATCAGAAATTTCCAAAGAAGGGACTAAAGGATCAATAATTTTACCTGAGACTTGAGTCAAAGTATTTTCCACGTCAATCACAGGTTCTATCTCAACTGTTGGGATATTTCTTAATTTCTTTGTCTTTTCCTTTTTCTTCTTTTCCTTCTGCTTTTTAATATCAGATTCAATGTTTACAGTAATTGTATCTGGTAATTCTTCCATGATCATTGGCTTCCCATCAAAAGTAATTAATTCTCTCTTTCTGATCCATATTCTTCTTCTAACAAAATTGCCGAATTTTCCAACACCTTTCCAATGATGACTTCCAAATCTAATTCTAGAATAAATCCATCCATCTTCGTCAACATCCTTGATCATTAAAATATGCCACATATTCCAGCACCATCTCCATGATTTTCCGGGTAAGGGGTAATGATTTAAACTAGGAACAGATAAACCAGCTAAAGTTTCGTATTTAGGAGGATCAAAAGGAGTTAGGACAGGATCAGTCCCATAAAGTGGCATACCAAGTAATGTTGTTCCTCTTTGATTTTCTAAAATAATATCATATTTAACTTCAGAGCTTTCATTATATTTATTTAAAACTTCAGTTGGGTTTGAAGGCATGTTGGAAGAAAATAAAGTAGCAAACTCGTCTGGAAATAATAGTTTCTCAGGAGAATCCAAATCTTGAACAGTACAATTTGTTATACATTTCAGGAATTCATCACTTTCACTAAATTGAGGTAACCTGGTAATTCGTCTATCAATCTTATCTAGTTGAGAGACTCTATTTTGAATTTCTGTATTTGTGGAAGCTGAAGTAGAAGAAAAACTTTTGGAAACACTCAAGCTGCTGGTTCTTCTATTTTGCATGATATTTCAATCTTAAAGAAACCACCATCTATGATTTAATAAAGCAAAGGGGAAATTCTTAATTAACTTAATTAGAGGGTTTCTTGAACTTTCTTCTAATCAATATCCAATTGTGGCGGTGCAATTGCTTGTGGCTTGTGATGTGGCGGTGCGTATTTTTCTGCTTATTTTTGAAATCGTCAATAAATAAAACATAACATAACTGGACATAATTCGACAACTTCTACAAAAAACAGAATAAATACTATTTTGAAGAAGTTATTTCCAATATGGCTAAAAATGGCAGTTCTAAGAAATTACATCTTGAAAATGGTGATCGAACGTCCTCTTCAACTCCCCAGCCAATAGACTCGTCAATTCAACTTTTTTCAGATGAACCCGATGCTACTAAAGAAGCCTTAAAATCATTTCATATCTTAAAAGATAATATTTATATAGAGAGAATAAGACACGTTTATTCTGCTTCAAATGAATTTATGACTTGTGAATGTTCTGAAGAGTTGAATAAGTATGGAGAAAATATTTCCTGTGGTCCATATTCTGATTGTATTAACAGATTAACTAATATTGAATGTGTAGATGATCAATGTGGATGTGGTTTTGATTGTCAAAATCAAAGATTTCAAAAAAATCAAATTGCTGATGTCTCAATGTTCAAAACTGAGATGAAAGGTTATGGTATGAGAGCTAATGTTGATATACCTGAACATACATTTATTGTTGAATATAAAGGTGAAATAGTAGACAAAGAAGAGTATGCAATTAGAAGGCAAAAATATGATAAAGAGGGGATTAAACATTTTTACTTCATGATGATTCAAGAAAATGAAATTATTGATGCTACAAAGAAAGCCAGTATTGGACGATTTTGTAACCATTCATGTGATCCAAATGCTTATATTGAAAAATGGGTCGTTAAAAAAAGATTTAGAATGGGTATTTTTGCAAAAAGAAAGATTTTAAAAGGAGAAGAAATTACATTTGATTATAATGTTGATAGATATGGTGCTGAACCTCAAAAATGTTATTGTGGTGCTTTTAATTGTCTTGGTGTTATGGGTGGTAAAACACAATCTGAAAGTGCAAGATTATTACCACATGCTATCACTGAAGCGTTAGGTGTAAAATCTGCTGATGAAAAGAAATGGATTAAACAACAAAGAAAGAATGGTATTAAAGTGACCCAGGATAACATTGACTCTAATGTTAATGTTGAATTTGTCAAATCATTAGAACTTAATCCGTTTGAAATAGATGATATTCCAAAAGCTTCAAGTTGCTTACTTCAACCTGGTCTTGACTTGATTGTTATTGAAAGAGTTTTAGAGCGTTTTTCTTTAGAAGAAGAATATAACCAAGAATTAATAAATAGATTTAATAGATTACATGGTTTACAAGCTTTAGGTAATTGTCTGAAAACTACTATTTCTGGTTTAAATTTTCCATCTGATCTTCCTGAAATGGAAGAAAAAATTATTGTTCAAATTGTTGATTTATTACTTCGCTGGCCAGAATTAACTTCAAGAAATTCCATTCAAAGTTCTAATCTTGATATTAATTTAATGAAAATTCTTCCAAGTATGAATGATTCTGAGTTTGCTGCTGCTATTGAGGAAATTCTTGAAAAGTGGAAGAACTTACAAGTTGTTTATCGTATTCCCAAGAAAGTTGGAAATAGCTCGGACTCAAAACCAGTTTTCTTATATGAAAGAAGAGCAATAAAAGAAACACCAGTTAAGACGATACCACCATGGGCACATATAAATGTTGATGAGTTACCGGAAAAGAAAAAAGTTGATGGCATTCCATTGCCTCCAGGTTGGGAATGGGCACAAGATGTTAAGACTGGTAAAAAGTATTATTTTGATAGAGAAAATAAAAAGACTCAATGGGATATTCCTCAGTGGTTGCCATCAGCTCCAAAATTAACAGAACAGATAATTGGTGTTAGCAAACCAACAGTGGTTATTGATGAAGAAGAAAAGAAGAGAATTAGAGAGAGAGAAAGAGAAGAGAAATTAAGAGTTTTAAGAGATTTAGAAAGAGAAAGACAACAACTTAGAGAAAAGGAAATGCAACAGCAAGAATCAAGAGCAGAGCAATTAAATTCTATTATCAGTCAAGCTTCCAAAGAAGGTATCAAGAATGACAGCAAAGCTTCGACTAATGAGCATTCTTTCGGTGGTAGTCATAGTCATCATAATGATCAAAAGAGCTCAGACCGCAAAATTAAAAAGCAATATACTAAATTATTTGCTGCTATTGTCCCAAATAGTATAAAAAGATACGAACGTGAAATTGGTAGAGATAAACTGAAAGTAATGGCAAAAGAAATCACCGAAATTTTAACTGAAAAGGAAATTAGATATCATGTTGGTAAACCTGTTCCAAAAGATTTCACTTCTGAGAAAACAAAGAAAGTTAAGAAGTTCTCTGATGACTATCTGAAGAAGTATTTAGAAAGGAAGAAAATCAAAGATTCAAATGGTAGTAGTCATCATCATATTCATCATCAGCATCATCATGAAAGTTCATCTGATAGAAAGAGACAAAAGATTTGAGTTAAAGAGTTTACATTAATCTAGCATTATAAAAATGTTGTTTTTTCTATTTTCATTGAACAATTTATTCACAATTAAGAGACCATTCATCATATACTTATTTTCGTTTTATTACAATACTGCACTTTTCTGTACAATGTACTTTTTTATTTTATTTCTCAGTCTTTTCTTATTTGTTTTAATATTTAATGTGAAAATTCTCCACCCACCTAGAACTACGGTAGCACGTTAAAAGAATGAAACTGGGTAGTTTTGATTACTTAAGCTTGTGTTGTGTTATAATCAATATCGATAGACATCTGTATACTTAGAAATAAAGATATGTTAATTTGTTTTACATATGTTTTGTATAATTTTATTTTTTGTTTAATTTATATATTCCTTATTAATAAAATTTTAGATCGATATCTATAATCAAAAAAAAATATACGAAGTGAATAGAGAGAAAGAGAGAGTATATTATATATTATGAATCTTTTTTTATGATTATAACTCTGAGAAAGCTTTTGAGACAATTTCACTCAAAATATCTGCATGCTTTTCACTAAAAGTTAAAGTTGGTCTTAATCTAACACCAGTGTCACCACAACCACCAATATTTAAACCATTTAATTTGGAAATAGCTAAAAATTGATCTCTTAATGCAACTGTTGGTAAATTGAATGCAATAAATGTACCTCTACCTTTACCTCTCAAATTTAACATTTTATTCAAATTTTTCTTTCTGATTTCATCTAATTTTCCATATAAATAATCACCAGTTTTAGCGGTATGTTCTAATAAACCTTCCTTCTTGATTTGTTGAGAAATTGTTCTGGCAATTAGAGCTTTAGATGGATCACCACACCATGTGTTGAATTGTCTGAAAGGAACGGTACCTTCTATTGCTTTGTCTTTAAAGTAGAAACCAGCATTCTGCATCTTCTTTGAAAAGGTAACAATATCTGGAGAAATATCATAATGCTCGTGTAACCACATCTTACCAGAAGCACCACCACCTGTTTGAACTTCATCAATAATCAATAGGATATCATATTTTTCTGTTAATTTTCTAATACCTTGGAAAAAGAATGGTGAAGCATGATTATCACCACCTTCAGATTGAACAGGTTCAACAATAACAGCAGCAATTTGTTTTGGATAAGATTGAACAATTTTTTCAAATTCATCTAAACATCTTTGTTCTTCAACTTGATTTTCTTCTTTAAAATCTTCTAGAGGGTATTTCAAGCTTGGGAAAGGGGTTTTTGGCCAATCAAAAGCAGGGATTCCTAATTTATGTATTGCTTTAGATCTAGTAGTAGATAATGAACCAAATAATCTACCATGAAAACCTTTGTCAAAAGACATAATAACCATATCAGAAGTACCAGGTAATTGATTTTCCATAACAGAAGTTAATTCTTCATTAGTGAAAGGTTTGCCAGCTCTTTTTTTATCAGCTTGATAAATTAATGCAGCTTTAAAAGCCATTTCATTGGCATCTGAACCAGTATGAGCAGTACAAACGTGTTTGAAACCTTTTGGAGCAACAGATAATAAACCATCTTCTAAAATTTGTTTATAATCAGTTGAAGGAAAACAAGCTAAAGCAGGTCTATTAGCTAAAGCAACGGCCATTTCATCAGATTTTGCAGTTTTTAATAACTCTGGATTGTTGTAACCTAAAGCAATGGAAGAGATTTGGCAATAAGAATCTAATAGTAAGTTACCATCAGCATCGCAAATATAGTTACCAATTGAATTGTAGTAGTCAGTGATAAAATAAGCAGCTTTTGTATCGTAAACTTCAGCCAAATCAGCCAACTGTTTTTTGGAAGCAGGGCCAGGGATAGCAGTTTTGATGACAGGCTTTTCAGGTTCGTTTGGGAAATATTTTTCAGCAACAGACATTGGGTTATTATTTGTTGAAAGAATACAATTGAGTGATATAACTGAACTGGTGAACTGGAAGGGGTAAGATGGAAAACGGAGAGGTATTTATAATTTTCACTTATCAGCACTGATCCAGGAAACCCAACTCCATCGTCGGATAATTCACGGAGAGCCAGTTCCGCGCCTACTGATAAGATTAATCTTGCGTCGCTCTGCGGATCGTGCGTCGGCGACGCGTTTATTCAATTATCTCGCCTGCACACGACCCGAAGCTAGCCCAACTAACAATTAACGAACTAATATTCAGAACTTCAGAACTTCAGATAAAGCTTCACAAAGAGAAAGAAAACTTCACCTTCTTCACCTGTTTTATCTTTTATTTTTGGAATCTCTAATACTTATTTTCATCTACAATACTATTCCCTTGTCGAAATGAGTGAAATTACTTATGAATATGATGAACACGAACATGAAGACGAAGAACATGAACATCCTGAACCTGAACAAATTATTGACTTAGGAAACGATACTGTTAATATATTAATTATGGGTCTAAAAAGGTATGTTGTCAATTGTGTTTAGTTTTATTTTAGAAATGTATTTACTAACTATCCAACTCTGGTTATTGTTATAGATCTGGGAAGTCATCAATTCGTGGGGTTTTATTCCATGAAATGACCCCTTTGCTCACTCTTTATTTGGATTCTACTTCAGTCCCAACAACTGATAACTATAGATCGTTAATGAATCTATCTGTCGTTGAATTACCCGGTCAATTGAGTATCTTTGAACCATCATTATATGATTCTAAAAATATTTTTGCTTCAATAGATATGTTAATTTATGTTATTGATGGTCAAGATGAACATGTTACAGCTTTACAAAATTTGTTGGCCATTACAAGATTTGTTAGTGAAGTTAGACCAGATTTAAATATAGAGGTTTTTATTCATAAAGCTGATAATTCAAGTAAAGAATACAGTAGTGAATCAAAAAAGGAAATACAAACAAGAGTTGAGTATGAACTTCAAGCTACAGATACACATGCTAATATATTTTTCCATAGTACATCAATTTATGATTACTCAATACAGGTAGCTGTTTCTAAGGCTCTTCAAAGGGTGCTGCTAGAAACAGAGACATTGGAAAGTATTTTAAATCTAATGGTTGACACCAGTGAGTTTGAAAAATCATATATTGTTGATATAAGATCCAAGATATATTTTGCAACTGATAGTGAGACTACAGCTGACTATTATTTTGACTCGTGTGCTGATTTCATTGACGTTGCACAAGATTTACATCGACTTTATCTAGATTTAGATAAACCTGAAAATGAAAATGACTCTAATACAAACAATCCAGTTACAGAGGATATAAGAGCTATTTCAAAATTATCAAATGGATCATTTATAATTTTCCGTTCTTTAGTCAGAGGCGTTGCATTTGTTGGTGTGTGTAGGGCTAATGATACACCTACTTCAATGTCTGCAGTTGACCATAATATTGATCTTGTTAAGAAGGGTTTAGAGCAAATGTGGTATAGAACTAGAATTTCTCCTTAATAAAATATCATCTCATTAATATTTATTTCATATAGCTAGAGCCAGTTAGCTTGCTGCACTATACTTTGTACAACAACTCCCATATAAAATTATTTTTAAATTCTATTAGTTCATATTTCCTGCTTTTCGATTATTGCTTGTTTTTTTTTGCACTTTATATATTAATTCAGTTTATGTACTGTCAATTTGTCATTGTGTTATATTTATTTTAAGTTTTACTAATTTTGATATTTATTTCATTTATTAAGTTA
>JAJLZM010000249.1:0-72335 GCA_030572235.1 Ambrosiozyma kamigamensis | reverse complement strand
TAATTATATGATTCTTACTAAATACTTAATGACCTCATACAACTCAACGATTGAGATGTAGAGATTAAGGTGAGATCGGAATGTGGTAGGTGCACAGATGTTCGGAATATCTTATAAGATAACTTCTGATAAGGCAAACAGTACAATATTAAGTAAACCCTTTCATTACCATACACCATAATAACATGTTAGAGGAGGCTTGCAGTATATATAGATACCCGTCAAAGATCAATTTCTCTCTAGGGCTCCTTCTAGCAATAGGTATTTTCATTTCTTATGTACCACAACATGCCAGAATCATCAAAAGAAGGTCAAGTGAAGGTCTATCTCCTCTATTTCTATTCTTAGGTTCAGCTTCTGGGTTTTCAGCTTTCATTAATCTATATTTGGTAAGTTTACCAGCTAGAAATTGTTGTCGTTTAGACTTATCACCTTTTCAATGCATGAATTCTCAAGTTGGATTTCTTCAAGTTGGATTACAAATGGTTGGATATTGTTTAATTCTTTTCTTATGTGTATTCTTAACTTCAAATTCAATTGATGAACCAAGAAATGAATATAAGAAAATATATAAAAGCTATCAAGTGTTTTTATGTTATGCAATTATAAATCTATTACTTGTTATCTATTTAGTATACTTCAATAAAGATGCTGATATAATATTACAATTTGCAAATATAAGTGGAGTTTTATCAACTCTACTAGCAATGCTTCAATATTTCCCTCAAATATATACAACCTATAAATTGAAACACCCTGGCAGTTTATCAATAAAAATGATGCTTCTTCAAACGCCGGGTGGATATATTTGGTCTTTATCATTATATTTACAACCTGGTTCCAAATGGAGTTCTTGGTTGCCTTATTTTGCAGCTGCTAATTTACAACTCATCTTATTACTTCTATGTACTTATTTTATTTACACAATAGATATAGTTGAATCTGAAAGAGAATCTATAAATGAAATAGAAAGAGAAAATCTTGAAGAAAATGAAACACAACCATTACTAGCATAGAGATAGAGAATTAGATTAGATTAGATTAGATTGAATTGTATGTACAACATATATATGCAAATTTTACTTTTTTTTTATTGTATTAAAATTAATTATAATCTAAAACAAAATTGTAAAATATTAAGAATACGTATAAAACAATAAAATACACTTAAAAAACTTTCAAACGGAAATAGTTTTCCAAACATTCAAACCACTTGTACCTGTACTCACCAAAGCACCAGGGATTTGTTTATGCCATCTAACATCTTTAACATCTTTTTGCCAATGAACAAATAATAATTGTGCTGGAATATCATTCAATTCTGTAGTTTCCTTTTGTTGTTGTTTAATTTCTTCATCATCAGCTTCGACAGCTAAATCCCATAATG
The DNA here is from genome assembly GCA_030572235.1 of Ambrosiozyma kamigamensis. Lineage (NCBI taxonomy): Eukaryota > Fungi > Ascomycota > Pichiomycetes > Pichiales > Pichiaceae > Ambrosiozyma > Ambrosiozyma kamigamensis. Next base: position 70,948 of record JAJLZM010000249.1, on the reverse strand, counting down.
TAACAGTATTATCTTCAGATGAAACTGCAACAATGGATTCATCTAATGGATTAAATGAAATTGATGTAATTGGAGATTGATGGAAATTATATGAAACAACAGGTGAAGGTTGTGAATTTGGTGAAAAGGTTCTTAAATCCCAAATTCCCCAAGAACCATCATCATGGCCAGAAGCCAATAAATGATCAATCTTTTCTGACCATGATAAAACATTAACATCTGAATTCGAAGCACGAATACTAATAGCTGGCTTATGTTTTTTGGATCTTGTATCCCATATTCTTATAAATCCATCTGTATCACCAGTTGCAAAAACAGTTGTATCACTTGCTGATTTAGACCATTGAATATCTTCAATTGAGGCATTTCCAACTTGGAATGGTTGTTTATCTGTTATCCATTTACTACCATTTCTTTGAGTAAAATATATACGTCCTGAGCAATCTCCAGATAATAAAGCACCTGATGAAATTCTTGGTGACCAATCAAGACCATAACCTTCAACATTACCATGATTTCTAATAGTATGGATTGGTCTCTTGGACTGTTTTGAAACTATTAAACCTGGTGTATCAAATGCTTTATATTGTTGAGTTAAATCAAAGATGTGAACTTCACCGCTTTCAGACATTGTAGCAGTTAAATATTCACCTTTGCCTTCTTGTGATCCTGCAAATGGTGACACTCTTAATCTATTTGTTGTGTGTTTTAGTGGAACTGTTTCAGATTCTAAAATTGGGTCATGATGTTCATCTTCGTCTTCTTCCTCGTCTTCTTCGTCATCTTCGCCTTCTTCTTTAACCAATGTTTTGGCTAATTTACTTAATTTCATAACAATTATTTCATTATCTTTATTCTTTTGTGCTTGTGTTGCTGTTGTAACGTACATAGTAGCTGGATAACTTCTTCTTTCAGATCCTAAACTATCAGGTAAAACATCTAAAGTTAAACAAGGCCATGGCATATTAACATTATGTAACATTTCGTAAACAGTAGGATCAGCTTCAAGAACTTCATCTGGCCCTAATGGTTTAGATCTATGAGGTAAATATAATGTATCTTGTTGTTGTTCAATAGGTTCAGTTGATAATTGATTTTTTGATATTAGTTCTTCAGCTTTTTGTGCACTTAATTCCATCAATTGATCATCATTTAAATCATTAACATTTTCATCTTCATCATCAGTATCTAATTCAATAATTTCACCTTCACTTTCATAATCATCTCCTGATAAATCTTCTAATCCTCCTTCAATATCCATTTCAACATCATCTTGATCTTCAATTATTGAAGCTGGTGGTAAATCGGATTGATCTCTCTTTGCTGCTTTCTGAGAAATATGATCTTCAGCAACTCTCTTAGACATTTCTGATTATAGAATATACCTTGGTTTCTAATTAATTAAAGAAAATAAAAGGGTTTTAAAAAAAATCTGAAAAAAAAAAATCAAAAAAAATAATTTTTTCAGCCGTCCGGTTTCCACGCTCGTCCGACTAAATCGATTTTTAATCTTCTATAGATATCTTTCCTAACTTTCCTAACTTCTTAACTCTCCATCCTAGACTTAAACAATTCAATCTCAAACGAATCATGGAGAGAAGAAGCTTTCTAGACCAGGAGCCACCTCTCAATTATATTGCTGGTATTGGTAGAGGTGCATCTGGGTTCTCAACACAGGCTGGTATTGGAAGTATCAATTCTAACAAAGTTAATGGCAATGATGACAATGATGATTCACTTTTGAATGATAGATATTCCGATGCAGATGAGGAATATGGTTTTAAGAAATCCAAATTAGAGGATGATGATTTAGAAGCTGATCGAATATATGATGAAATTGAAAAAAGACTACAAATGAGAAAGAAATCAAATCAAGTTAAGAAAAGGAAAAGAAAATTAAGCCCTGAAATTGAAGATAGTAATAATAAAGAAGAAAAGGAAGAAGATCAAAATAAAATAATAGCTGAAGATATTTCAATGAGTGAATCAATGAAAACAATTCGTGAACAATTTAAAGATTATAAACAGGCTTTATCTACTGTTTCTGAAGAAGATTGGATTAATATGCCTGAATCTGGTGATTTTACAAAACATAATAAAAGAATAAGGAGTGAAATACAAGCACAACAAAGATTTTATAGAAATTCAGATTCATTTATAACAGAAATGAGAGATGCAGATGCAAACACTGTTGATCAACTAAATACAACAGATTCAGAAGGAAATATTGATATTACAAGAGTTAGTTTAGCTAAAGATAAAGTTCTTGCAAGTCAATTGGCAAGTTTATCAAATGATAAAGACTCAAATAATGCAGAAAACTCAAGCTTAATATTAAATCAACTTTCAACTATTGAAGAACAAGATGAAAATTCAATTTTAGAAAATTCAACCAAAATTACAAGTAATATTGGTGATTATCATAAAAGTAGAATAGCATTTAGAAAAGCAAGAACAATTGATCCAAAAAAGCCTGGAATATGGATTGCAAGTGCTAGATTAGAACATGAAGTTAAGAAATATGCTAAGGCTAGAAGTATTATTCAAGAAGGTTGTGAAAATTGTCCAAGAAATGAAGAAATTTGGCTTGTTAATCTTGAAATGAATCTTTCAGATTTACCTACATGTAGAGGTATAATTGGTCAAGCTTTAAAATATAATTCAAAATCTTTAAAACTTTGGTTGAAAGCTGTAAAACTTGAAAATGATACTATTTCAAAGAAAAGAATATTAAGAAGAGCATTAGAAGTTTTACCTAAATCACAAGAACTTTGGTTAGAACTTTTAAAATATGAAGATGATAAAGAAATGTGTGAAAAAATGTTACAAACAGCAACTAAACTTTTTCCTACTTCAATTAAATTATGGTTAGAATTATCTAAATTACAATCTTTTGATAATGCCAGTAAAACTTTGATTGAAGCTAGAGAGGCAGTTAACCAACAAGATTCTTATTTAATCTATATAGAAAGTGCAAAATTAGAAGAATTAAATACAGAAAATGAAATTAAAGTTAATAAAATTATTGAAAAATGTTTTCAACAATCAAATAATATATCAAGAGAAAATTGGTTAAATTTAGCAGTTGAATGTGAATCAAATGGGTTTATAATGACAGCTAAAGCAATTACATTAAATTCAATGAATGTTGGGTTTGATGAAACCACTGAAGAAGAATTAAAACGTCAAACCTGGCAAGAAGATGCTTTGATTGCACTTGAAAATAAACATATTGAAATTGCTAGATCAATGTATATGTTTATTACGTCAAATTTCCCTAATAGTTTAGATATATGGAGTGACTTTATTAACATGGAGAAATCAATATCAGATAATACTAATAATGAAGCTTTATATACTGTTTATGAAATGGCAATAAGAGCTAATCCAGAAGAAGAAAGATTTTATTTAATGTATGCTAAAGATAAATGGACCCTTAATAATGATATTGAAAAAGCTAGAGAAATTCTAACTGAAGGATTAGATAAGAATCCTGAATTTGAAGATTTATGGTTTGCAGCAATTAAATTAGAGTGGAAATCAGGATCTAAATTACAAGCTATTCAATTATTTGAATCATGTAAAGAACAAATTGAAGAACCATCTGCCAGGGTTTGGTATAAGAATATAACATTAGAAAGACAACTTGGAAACAATAAAAATGCATTAGATTTAATTGATGAAGCATTAGCTTATCATGAACAAGAACCAAAATTATATCTACAACAAGGTCAAATATATGAAGACTTAAATAACTGGGAAAAAGCAAAAGAAAGTTATGAATTAGGTACTAAATTATGTTTTGAATCAAAATTATCAGAATTACTTTGGATTTATTGGTCAAGAATTGAAGAATTTAAATTAAAAAGAGTATTAAAAGCAAGATCAATTTTAGATCAAGCATTAGTAATTATTCCAAAAAATGAATTAATTTATCTAGAAAGAATTAAATTAGAATTAAGATGTAAAAATAATCAACAAGCACAAACATTAATTTCAAAAGCACTTCAAGAAATTCCTAAATCAGGATTAATTTGGTCAGAAAGAATTAAAATTGCTAAACCACAACAACGTAAGAATCTTTATAAACAAGCTTTAAATTCAACTGATGATGATAATTATGTTGTTTTAACAATTGCATTAGATTTATGGAGTTTAGGTAAAGTTTCTAGATCTAAACAGTTTTTTGATTCAATAGTTGAAAAAGATTCTGATTTTGGTGATTATTATATTCATTATTATAAATTCTTATTAAAACATGGATCGGAAGATGATATTGAAAAATTAGAAGATGAATTTGTTAAAAATGAACCCCATCATGGTTATCTTTGGTGCCGTATTTTTAAAAAATTAGATAATTTAGATAAAGATCCATTGGATTTATTACGTGAAGAATCTAGAAAGCCATGATATTATTAATTTGAAGGAATTTCAAACATACACAGTTATACGTACTTAATTATAATAATTATATATATATATAATTAATATATTGTATACGTATATATATAGTAGTATATGATTTATTGCATTGAATGAGGGTCGACTCATGATTTAAGTCATGATATGACATATTGTGAATCATATATATCCTTCATTTATGGAACAAAAGCAGGAAATTGGGAAATTGCCGCAGTCCAGCCGCATAGCCTCCAATGAGCCTCACACTGGCTGTGTGGCTCAACCTGTTAACGTTACCCGGCCTCTGCAAAACTTATTTACCAAATCAATCATCACTATAACTAAACTACTAAATACTTTTAAATAAATTTACTAATTTATCAAATTCAAACATGTTTGTGACGACGTCAAAAGGATTGTTTAGGAATTCTTTAGTCAAATCTATTCCAAGAAGAAAATATGCATCTGTTAAAACATTAAATATTGATTGGGATCCAATTAAATCTAGAAGACAATTAATTAAAGGTAGGGAAGTTGGATCACAAACACCACGTAGAATTGTTTTTGCTTTAATGTGTTTAACACCAATCGTTACATTTGCATTAGGATGTTGGCAAGTTAAAAGATTAAAATGGAAAAATAATTTAATTACAGGATGTGAAGATAGATTAACATATGAAGCAACACCAATTCCAAAAAATTTAACAGCTGAACAAATACCAAATTTAGAATATCGTAAAGTTTTAATTACAGGACATTTTGATTATTCAAGAGAAGTTTTTGTTGGACCAAGATTAAATGATGATAAAAAAGGTTATTTATTAATTTGTCCATTTATTCAATCAAATGGAGCTGGAGAAATTTTAGTTGATAGAGGTTGGATTAAAGATGATAAAATTATACCTGAAAATAGAAACTTACAACATTTATCATGTCCAAAAGGAGAAATTACAATTGAATGTTTTTTAAAAGATCCACCAAAGAAAGGTATGTTTCATTGGGATCATGAAGTTGGATTAAGGTTATATGGGTATGTTGATATTAATGCAATGGCTGAAGAATTAAATTCAAGACCAATTTATGCACAAGTTTTACAAAATTTCCATGATAGACCAGAATGGTTAGATAATGAAGAAAAGACAAAAAATAAAAATGAAGATAATAAGAAAGTAGCATGGTATAAAATTTGGTCATCTGGTACTAATAAAGAGAAAGATACAAATAATGTTGAAAATAAAAAAGATCTTGATTATGATGACTCAGTTGAATTTAATAAATTACAATTTATAAATGCTGGTGTTCCATTAGGTAAATATCCAAAGATTGAATATACCAATAATCATATGAATTATTTAGTGACATGGTTTGGATTATCATTTGCATCTGTGATTTTGTTGTATATGTCAATCAAGAAGGGTAAGATGGTGAATGCCAGAGCGGAGAAGTTGAAACATGCTAATAAGATCTTTAAATAGGTTAGTTTTAGTAATATCCTGTACATATTTATTTATTACGATTGCACCATATATAATGTACGTAGGTGCTGGTTGTGTGTGATCACTGTGCAGTATCATGATCATGTACGCAGCTGAAATCACTTCTGATTCATACATATATGAGTTAAGTAATATGTTCGATATGGTGTTTTGTAATGTTGTATAAAATATTTATATAGATGACACAACTATATAAACTAGGAGTATTTCCAGTTAATTCAATATCTCATAAATACATGCTACCAAAAAAAACACATAATGAGAAGTACACTGGAACTAGAAAGACAGAAAATAGAAAGAGAAAGATATTATTCAAAACATAATAATAATCATAATAGACCAATAAATAATACTAATATTATTGGAATACCATTAAAAAAATATAAAACATTAGAAAGTTATAATTTTAATCAACAGGATAAACCAAATAAAACTAAACCAAGATTTATTTGTTATATTGATCCAAATAAAACAGTTGATGAATTTTTAATTGATTTTAGTTTAATTCATAAAATTGAAGATAATTTAAATAAATTATTAGAATTTATTGATTTTGAATGGGATTTTCAACAAGCTACTTCATTTACTTGTCATTTTTCATTAGAAATAATTGAATTAATGCATCGTCATCCATGGTTTAGAGGATATAGTAAATTACCTGATGAATTAGAGTATCATTGAGCTAATTATATAGTAATTTTTATTTATTTATTTATTTATTAATGTTATTTATTAATGTTTTAATGTTATAAAAAAATACTAGTAATTGTTGTAATTTTTTTTTTTTTTTTTTTTTTGTAATTGTTTCGCGTTTAAAAAACACGAAATTTATTTTGATAATAGATAAATCAACAACTACTTTATTCCTAGTTCAACAATGAGCTCCTCTTATCCTGACCAAAGAAGGTCTTCACGGTTACCAACAGTGAGACCAGCTACCCCTAAAGTCTCAAGAACTTCGATACAACCTCCTCCAACTTCATCCCCTCCTCCATTAATGATAACTCCATCAAAAGATCTACTAACAACAACAACAAATCAACTTACACCATTAAATGAATTTCCATTTTTTAATAATAATAAACAATCTGAATTCATATTAAATTTAAATAATTTAAATGATGATTTATTAAATTTAAATAAAATTAATAATCATTTAAATAATTTTAATGAATCAATTTCATCATTATTATTTGGTTTAAATATAAATGCATGGTGTATTCATTTTAATAAATCACCAACTATTAAAACTTGGAATAAATTAAATAAAACAATTGAAATTAATAAAAAAATTAATGATTTAAAAAATAAAATTAATTTATTAGAAATTGAAAAAAAAAATAGATTAATTATGCCTCCACCACCAACAACAACAACAAGAACAACAAATAATAAAGCAACAACATCAAGAACATTTAATAGTAATATCAAAACAACAACTAATAAAAATGGATTCTGGTCAAGACTGTCAACGGGTAATCATGGTGTTCAAATTAAAAAATCAAATATAAATAATAAAAATATAATTAAAACAACTAAATCAATTTTAAAAACTCCAAATACAAATAATAATAGAAGACTTTCAAGTATACCAATTAGAAAATCAAATATATCTTCTTCTGGTGGTTCTTCTGGTAGTATTACAAGTAATGATAATAGTAATAATAAAAGAAATAGTCGAATTCCTGTTAATGTTAATTCAAATAGAATTAAAAAGAAAGCTGATGATAGTTGGAAAATTACTGGTCGTACTAGATTTAAATAAATTGTTTTATATTATTATACCCCTTTTATTTCTTTTATGTAATTTAATAATTTAATGTTAAAAAAAAAACTCTACATTTTATATTTATAAACGTATTTAGCATATAAACAAAGAACAAACAAGATAGAAAAAACTAGTCATAAAAAGAGACAAACATAAATATAAATAAATGAATAATAATAATAAATGAAAAAAAAGAAAAGGAATATATAAGTTATAATAATAATAAAAGTAAATAATTTTATGGTTTTGGAACATGTAAACTTTTACTAATCATTAAAGAACCTTGAATAAACCATAAAATTGAAATTGGATGCCATTCATAAAAAGTATTTTCAAATAATAACCCACCAATTAAATCATCATTATATAAACCTTTATTAACTAAAATAGCCATTAATAAAACTAACCATAATGAAGTTGGAATTGGTAAACCTTCAAAATATTTAGATTTACCAGTAAAATCTTTTGGTATATTAGCAACAGTAACATTAAATCTAGCTAATCTACATAACCCACAAAGAACACAAAAAGTTAATAATAAAACATCAACAGTTGTAGTTAAACCAATTGAAAAAGCAATTGAAGCAGGAGCAACACCAAATGAAATTAAATCAGCTAATGAATCTAATTCTTGACCAATTAAACTTGATTTATTTCTTAATCTAGCAACTTTGCCATCAAAAAAATCAAAAAATAAACCTAAAAATGTGAAAAACATTGATCTATATAAATATTGTTTATCTAATGTAATTGAATATCTTAAACTTGAAATAATTGAATAAAACCCACTAAAACCATTTAATAATGTAATACAATCAGCAATATGTAAACTTCTAATAAAAGATAAATGTCTTTGATCATTTGTAAATGCAATTATATCTTTTTCTTCAACTGGTGGTAATGGTTCTTCATGTAAAGAAAAAATTGAAGAAACAGAAGATGATCTTCTAGCTTTTAATGATGGATTAACTTCTAATGGGTGTTCATCTTCAGAAGAAGTGTCAACGATTGCAGAGGCGTTAGGTAAAGGGACACGTTGTTTAGAAGATCTTTTGGACATGGTTTAATTGATAATTACTATTAAAGTAGGAAAAAAAAGTAATGCTATTGGGAATAAAAACACACTGTATAATAAATAAACTAATAATATGAAACTACAGACGAAATTTAAAAAAATGCGCGGTCACGTGCTCAGGCATTTCTGACAACTTCGTCAAAGGCCTTTGCAACTTGTTCAACGTTATGTTCATTCAATCCAGCAACAGAAATACGTCCAGAGCCAACCAAGTAGACACCGTGCTTCTTTTCAGCTCTCTCCACTTGAGCAGGGGTTAAACCTGTAAAAGAAAACATACCTTGTTGTTCAACAATATGATCCCAAGTACCAGGAGTACCTAATTTAATTAATTCACTTCTTAAACTTTCTCTCATTAAACCAATTCTTGTTGACATTGTAATTAAATCTTCTTCCCATTGTTTCATTAATTCAGGAGTATTTAAAATTAATGAAACAATCTTAGCACCATAAGAAGGAGGATTTGAAATTTCAGATCTAATAATTTTTGATAATTGAGAAAAGACAGCTTTATTTAATGATAAATCAGTTTCTGGTAATATAACATGAACAGCACCAACTCTTTCACCATACATACCAACATTTTTAGCAAAAGATTGACAAATTAAAATTGGGAATTTATAATCACCATTAACAGCTTCTCTAACAGCCCAAGAATCTTTTAATAAAGAACCAGAAGAGAAACCTTGATAAGCAGAATCAAATAAAGGTAAATGACCATATTGATCAATTGCTTGTAAAATTTGAACCCATTGATCAGGTTTTGGATCTAAACCAGTTGGATTATGAGCAGTTGCATGTAATAAGAAAACAGAACCAGTTGGAGCATCTTTAATTGCATTCAAGAAACCTTGTAAATCTAAAGATTTAGTAGCATTATCCCAATAAGGATAAGAAGCCACTTGTAAACCAGAAAATTCGAAAATTTGAATATGATTAGCCCAAGTTGGTTTTGATAAATAAATTAATGGAGTTGATTGAGTGTTTGAATTATCAATATAGAAATCTTTTATAAATCTAGAAACGACATGTAAAGCACCAGTACCAGATAAAGATTGAATTGAAATTAATCTATTTTCTTTTATAGCTTTTGAATCAGCACCTAAAATAATTTTAGCAGCAGCTTCAGTAAATTTTTGTAAACCAGAAATTGGTAAATATTCATGATTATAATCTTTTGAGTTTTGTAATAAATTTTCAGCTAATTTAACAGAAGGTAAAATCCAAGGTTTACCAAAGTTATCTCTATAAGCACCAATACCTAAATCAACTTTATCAGTTCTTGGGTCTTCAGCAAGTCTTGCTTTCAAGCCGAATAATGGGTCAGGAGGTAATTGAGGGATGTTTTGAGCTGCGAAGGATCTAGTCATTGTATAAGTGTTAATATGGTATAGTATAGTGGAAAAGAGTGTCCAGAAGAAACAGACTGAAAAGCAGGAAAAGCACAAGTATTTAAACAGAAACGCACCCCGGAGAATTACTCATACAGTAATATTTACAACCGGCTTCGGCCAACAGTCAAAACACTTTCTACTATGTTTACCTTGCCACTGTAAACACTGTTGATACACGTTCTGCTACGTGCTACAAGAAACTCTTGCAAAATCACTCAAACTATTTAACAGGGAAAACAGAGCAGAGCAGAGCAAGGGCTGTTGTAGAGGGGAGTTACCAGATTCATGACGATGCGCACAAGACACTATACGATGATACGAGCACAACAACTACTACAACCATTAACTATTAACTAACCATTAACTATTATAACACTCTAACAGTAAGTTAACAATGACTCAACATCAATTAACACAATTATCACAAATAACAGGAAAAACCAGAAATCTGTAGTAAATCTACTAATAGTGTGTCTCGTTAACTTTAAAAACATAGCCTTCTTTTACTACTTGGTTTCTGCCCTAGTTAATCCATCAAAAACGTGACTTACACGTGATCCCTTTATATGTCACGTGAGTGTCACGTGTGAACGAGGGTTCTTGTACGTCAACTTCTTGATGGGGTCATTCTTGTTTTACAGCCTACAAGTTTTACGTTCATCGTATTACAGTACCCCAATGTAACCCCATCTTCTTATCTAAAATGATTAATTACATTTTCTGTACCTCATTCATGAAAATATTGAAAAACATTCCAAGTCATAGAAGTTAAACCGTTACTTTACGTGTTAATTTGTTAATTTTGTTTTTTACAAAATATTTTAATTAATTCTTAATTTAATAATTAGATAAGATATTATTGATATATCTATCTAGTTACTATAGTCAAAAATCTGGGGTATATTCGGTAATTAATTAATTAATTTTTCAAAATTTTCTGAACTTTCTTGAATAAAAGTTGAATTTAATAATTATAATTTCTAGGGTCTACATACTGTTGTCTTCTACAACTTTTATCTATACAGACATATACAATAGTAAATATTATATGTTATGTTATATGATTGACATTATAATTGTAATTGAAACTTGAAAAACTAATCAGTTCGGAGTTGTTGTAATTTCTGGGGGTTTTAATTTGAAATATCACTATAGCTAAAGCTATAGGCTAAAAACCAGATAAGAAATTTAAATTCAAAAAAGAACTCAAATTAATCCAGTTCTTAAAAACTGTTCTTTGAATCTCTCTTATAATTGAGTTCGATCATCAGGTATAGGTTCTCTTTAAATTCTGCATTCTTATAAATTGTAAATTATAAATTATAATCGTTAATTATCATTTTAATCATCATTTTTATCATTTTTCAGTTTCCCCAGATGGCTTTAGCAGTTCCATTGTTTCATTTTGTTTGCATCACATAAAGTTATGTTATGTAGGTACGTACATTGAAATTTCCTATAGAAATTAAACCTATATAGCTACCATTAATTCAAATCTTCATTTTTCTTTCAAACTCCATGACCATATATACCAATTAACTGTACACGTATACTCAGGTAATAGTCTATGATTACGGCCAGATAATCACAACTCTCATTAATTCACTCACCTTTAATTGTGTTAACCGATAATAATAAAAAAGTTGAACCTAAGAAAACCACTTTGCTCCCATTTGTCCTGTGAGATTCCGGCAAAGTTCCCGAGACTTTCCCCGGGAGGGCTGGTTAGGGGAAGAACGTGACAGAGGTCACGTGCAGTGGTTAGGAGCCCCTATATAGGATATCAATCAATTACTTTACTTTTTCATATGTTACTTTACTTTACTTTACTTTTTATGTGGTTCCTATATATCATTCTTCGTTTTCAATACTTTTTATGCATAATATGATGATTTATTGTTGAACACCGTTGACTGATTAATTACGTTTCAGCTTCTTTAAATGATATAATTTCTCAATAATTCTTATTGCATAACCTCTTTCAACTTATTTCAACATAGTTACAGAATTGACAGTCCACAATTGTCAATATATTTAATTTCTTTTAATAAATCATATATAACACATGGATAATCAATTAATTAAGGGCTCTTGAATTTAACGTGAATCTTGTGAATTCTTCTTCTGCATAAGGTGCGAGTTGAAGCAGTTGAGGAGGTTGACGGCTCAACCTCTTTATTATTATCACAAATTCAAAGAATTACAGAATAACAACAATATTTAGAAATTGGATCAAGAAAATACAAGTAAGGAGGAAGTATCTATCTATGAATTTCTGGACTTCTCTCAAAGAGTAAGGCTGTGAAGTTCATTAGGTTTAGGTATAAGCCTATTTGATTTTTGAAAAGAAAAGTAAGAGATTGACTAAATAAGTGAACAAGTTCTTATGATAGATACTCAATGATCTTTTTTATAATTCAAAAATCATATATGTTTAAATATCAGTTTAATTGAAGTACTGTTATAAGTTCATCAACAATTTCATTGCATTAAACACCTGTAACCTGTAACTGAATCAATTGCTTTAATTTAATTGTAATTCGTCCAATCAATCATATCCCATTCTATAGTTTGTTATCTTTTTCTCTTTATTATCTATTCCTTTAACATTCCAACATTCCAACATTCATTCATTGTAAGATTGAAGTTGTTGTAACGTGTTAATCCATTCGTCCTATTACCCCGGGCGGTTCACGTTCACCATTTAAACAGTTACAAAGAACACTTAACAGCTATAGACAACCAGTTCTTCTTGATAATAGTCATCCAATAGCATCATCATGTCTGTGCTCAAACCAATCAGAGTCGTGTTGTTGGGGGCTCCTGGCTCAGGGAAAGGAACTCTAACTTCAAGACTACTAAAACAAGTTAATCAACTATCTTCAATCTCAACAGGTGATCTATTAAGACACGAAATATCCAAGAATTCAAAAATAGGTATTGTTGCAAATCAATACATCAAGAAAGGTGAACTACTACCTGATAAGTTCATGGCTGATTTAGTTTCAAATGAATTACAAAATAGAAATTGGTTAAACAACAATTCTTCATTTTTATTAGATGGTTTCCCAAGAACTTTAAATCAAGCAATTGAATTAGATTCTTCATTAAATGATTATAACTGTAATATCAATTTAGTCGTTGAATTAGATGTTCCTCCAGAAGTTATACTAGATAGAATTTCAAATAGATGGGTTCATCAACCATCTGGAAGAGTTTACAATTTATCATACAATCCTCCGAAAGTTCCATTTAAAGATGATATAACTGGTGAACCATTAACACAAAGATCAGATGATAACCCTGAAACATTCAAAATCCGTCTAGATAGTTATTTCAAACAGTTGGCCCCATTGAAAGAGTTTTATCAGAAGAAAGGAGTGTTTGATACTGTTTCTGGTGACACCAGTGATGTTGTGTTTCCCAAGCTTTTGTCGCTAGTCAAGAACAAGTTCTCTTGACTAAGTCGACTGTATAGTTCATTGTAGAGTCATTGATTAAATCAATATATATTATCAATAAAACGATAAAACGATAAAACTGTTACTGTTACTGTTACTGTTACTGTTACTGTTACTGTATTAAAACAGGTTTAAACTAAACTAAATAAGCCGCACTTTGATAGAAATCAAAACATTGCTTAAACAAAAATGACTTTTTCTTTTTCCACTGAAAACACCCAAAAACAGCTTCAAGTCGCCACTGATACCCTCCAATGTCTCCGTCTGTTCCGGAAAGTGTATCTTCTCCCAAACCGACAGTAGAAGACATTCATGATTCTGAAGATGATGACAAAACAAATGAAAACTCAACTTCAAAAGACGGAAAGAAAAAAAGAGAAAGATCCTCTAGAGCCTGCCTTATTTGTAGACAAAGAAAAGTGAAATGTGATGCTGTTGCTAAATATCCTGAAAGATGTTCAAATTGTATACAATTTAACATTAATGAATGTATTATTCCAGTTCCAAGAAAGAGAAAATCAAAGAAAATTAATGAATTTTTAGAATCAATGAATAATTCAAAAAAATTAAAATTAGATACCAATGATGATAATATTACTGAAGGTTCTCCTTCTTCATCTTCAGTAAATAATGATACAAGCAAATCAACTTCTTCAAAATTATTACCACTTCCCAGTTTTATTGTTGAAGATCCTCAACTTGAATTTCCTGAATTATCTTCAATTAAATTAGATCCAAATCGTGTTTTAAAACCTGATATTAATGTTCCTCATTTAGGTGAATATGTTGGACATTCTGCTTGTACTCCTTTAATGAAACAAATGATTTTGAAATATTATAGTGCAAGAAGTTCCCATTTATCTCCATTTAAATTAGATATTAATGAATTTAGATTATTAGAATTAACTGGTTGTTTTACTTTACCTGAAGAAAAAATTACAAAAAAATATATTGATTGTTATTTTGAAAAAGCTTATCCTCAATATCCAATCTTAAATAAAGTTCAATTTTCAAGAGAATATTCAGATTTAAAAAATCCTCCAAGTTTATTATTATTACAATCTGTTTTAGTTGCTGGTGCAACTGCTTATAGTGAACCAAATTGGTCTGAAGAAGAAAGATTAAATCATTTTAAAAAAGTAAATATTTTATATAAAAGAGCAAATAATATATTTAATTCAAAAGTTGAATCTGAAATGTTAACAATTATTCAATCAATTTTATTATTTTCAACAGGTGGTAGTTGTGGTCCAAGAGGTGGACTTGAACAATTAAATGAAAGACCAAGTGCTTTTTTAAATAATAAATTAGCTATTTCAATGTCTTATTGTATTGGACTTCATAGATCACAAGATGATTCAAAACAATTAAATGTTTATGAAAAAAGAATTTTTAAAAGAGTTTGGTGGTGTTTATTTATTAAAGATTTATTTTATTCTTTAGCATTTGGTAGACCTTGGGCAATTGATTTATATGATTCAAATGTTCCAATGCCAACTAAATCTGATTTAATAGATGCTATTGAAACTGAAGATGTTTTAATTGAATCAAATGATCCTGAAAGATCTTTACAAATTGATTATTTTATTGAAAAAATAAAATTATCTAAAGTTTTAAGAAATGTATTAGATAATCAATTATCAATTAAAAAATATTCATTAACTAGTGTTTCAATTCGTCCAATGTTTGAACAATGTAATAAAATAATGTCTGATTGGTTAGAAGGTTTACCTGAAAAATTATTATTTAAATTAGATAAATCAACAAATATTGATACAAATAATTTTTATTCTGCCGTTTTAGCATTAGAATATTATTCAGTTTTATTATTAATTCATAGAAATAATATAATTAGATCAACTTCAATTAAAGAAACTGATACATCAAATAAAAATGAACAAAATATCCCATCTTGGAGTATAACATTAAAATCTTCACATATAGTTGCAGCAATTGGAAAATATTTAACTGATAATGACTTTTTAGCAAGATATACAAGTTATGTTAGTTATTCAATGACTTTAGCATGCGCTATGATGATTTATCATTTATATAATAAAGATAAAAATGTTTCAAAATTAGCTAATGATGATACTCTAATTTGTCTTCATGTTTTAAAAGAATCATCTAAATTTACAATGTTAAGTGATATCGCTTATTTTAATATGAATTCTGTTTATCATGATAAATCCAAACAATTTACAATAATTAAAGGAATTTTATCATTAGCTCATAAAAGTTTTACAAAAGATAGTTCTGAAAGTGTTACAAATCCATCAAATCTTGAACAAAATACAAAAGATTATAAGTTTAATATGTTGACTACATCTAACTCAAAAGATAACAACAATGACGACAACAACAACAACAATAATAATAATAATACTAGTACTAATGCTGATAAAAAACCATCAGTTGCTGATGTTCAAATTAAAACAATTCTATACAACGATGCTCCTCCTACAACTTCAAATGATATATTAAATAAAAAGATTCATGGTTTACCAGCAAAGCGTAATTCCAAAGAAGAGAATCATTCCAACAGCAATAGTAACAACAACACCTTCAACAATTCTACTGCTCCTATCACAAATCCAATTAATAATATGCTACCTCCTCCTTTCCCATCTCCTGTTCGTAACAATATCCACTTCCAACATCCACCACAAGGACAACATCCATTAATGTTTGGCCCAAATGGTCAACCAATACAATCTCAAATGTTTTTACCACCACACACACCGTTACAATCTCCTGAACTTTGGATGCAACAACAACAACCATATCCAAATCATAATGGTCAACAATTCATTCCTCATCATCCATCACAATTTCCTCAAAATGGTGCCCCAATTCAACAATTTTATCAAGTACCATCATCACAAGGAAATAATAATTTAGGACATTTAACAACAGCTGCAATGATGGCTAGTATTCCAGGAAATCAACCACCTCCACCATTTCTTGCTTCACAACCACATAATATGAATAACGGTTCTTCATTTATTAATTCAAATTCAAATTCATCATTACTACAACAAACTGGTAACACTCAAGTTCCAACTTCAACTTCTCAACAACAATCATGCGCATCGATGTTCCCAAATGATATGACAAGAGGAACGATACCTGAATCAATAGATGAAAACTGGATGCCTTCATTTGATACATCCAGACTCACTAGAAATGGTAATGGTAATGATAATGGTGAACCAAATTCATCAAATGAAAATAATGATATTTTTCTAGACTTGATTCAAAGTAATGATTTTGTATTTTTTCAACAATGAACAATAGACACTTTTTTTTGTTTTTTTCACTTGTATAACACTGTTTGTATGTATTTTTAATTTCTTCTGTTAATTTACTTTGTTTATTTATGATTCTTTGTTGGTAGTTCAGTTATATAAATTCTGGTGCATTACGTAAGCTCGCCCTCAGTTTGAAAGTGAACTGTGTAAACTCCACTACGTAAAACCTACAAAACAGGAAGAAACCTCAAGAAACCTTCTTTTCCTTACAATATCCACAGAAACTCAGCTATGCTTGGTCTGCCTAAAACATTACTTTTCAGTAAGCCATGTTTGCTAACTAGCCGTGTACTGTCTTCGACTTGCCATCCCGTTAATTCCAGTTTGATTGTTAGATCAATTATAAATACAACTAAGAACTATTCAACTTTTAGAAATGTTCAATACAACAACAACAATAATAATAACTCTTTTTCAAAAGGAATAATACCCCTGGTATCATTATCATCGATATTCCATCAAAAATCAAATAATTCTAAGATTGTTTCTAATTTGAATTTTAAACGATTTAATTCATCTACAAATTCAAAAAATGATCAAAATAATCAACAACAAGAAAAACAATCATCTACATTTGCAGAAGTTTGGGAACTTTTAAAATTAACAAAATCTGAATTACCTACTTTATCAATTGCATTTTTACTTTTATGTGTTTCATCAGCTGTTTCTATGTTATTTCCATCTGTTATTGGTTTAGTTATTGATACAGTTAAAGATTCAGAAAAACCAACTGGTGAAAATGAAATCCCATTACCAGATTCAATAAAAATCTTAGGTTATAATATTCCAGCTATTCAATTTTATAGTACTTTAGGATTTATTTTCTTATGTGGTTCATTAGCTAATTTTGGTAGAATTGTTTTATTAAGACAAGTTGGTGAAAGATTAATGGCTAAATTAAGATTAAATATTTTAAAGAAAATCTTTTATCAAGATGCTAAATTTTGGGATATTCATAAAAGTGGTGATTTAATTTCAAGATTAGTTAATGATTCAACTATTGTTGCTAGATCTGTTACTCAAAATTTAAGTGATGGTATGAGATCAACAATTAGTGGGTTTGTTGGTGCTGCAATGATGTTAACTATCTCTATTAAATTAACTGCTTATATGATGCTCGTTTTCCCTGTTTTAATCTTTATTGCTTTAGTCTTTGGTAGAAGAGTTAAAAAAGTTTCTAAACAAATTCAACAACAATTAGGTACTTTAACTAAAGTTTCAGAAGAACAATTTAATTTCACTAAAACTATTCAATCTTTTAATAATGAAACTTATGAAGTTGGTAAATTTAAAAATGAAGTTAAAAAATTATATGATTTATCAGTTTTTGAAGGTAGACTTCAAGGTTATTTTTATTCAGGTAATGGATTTATTGGTAATGTTTTTCTGATTTTCTTATTATCTGTTGGTACTTATATGGTTAGACAAGGCGAATTAACAATTGGTGAATTATCTTCATATTTAATGTACACAACTTATAGTGCATCAAGTGTTTTTTCATTATCTAATTTTTATTCTGAATTAATGAAAGGTGTTGGTGCATCAGAAAGAGTTTTTGAATTAATTAAATTAAAACCAGCTATAATACCAACTAAAGGTCAAAAAGTTGATGTTGATGGTGATATCACTTTTAAAGATATTAAATTCCATTACCCAACTAGACCAAATCATCAAGTTTTTAATAATTTAAATTTAACTATTAATAAAGGTGATCATGTTTGTTTAGTTGGTCCAAGTGGTTGTGGTAAAAGTACTGTTACTCAATTATTATTACGTTATTATTCTGCTGAATCTGGTGATATAATAGTTAATGGATATAAATTAGATGATATTAGTTTAGCTCATTTTAGACAACAAGTTGGTATAGTTCAACAAGAACCAATGTTATTTTCAGGTACACTTAGAGAAAATATAGTATATGGTAGAAGAGATGCAACAGATGAAGAATTACAAAAAGTTTGTGATTTAGCAAATTGTACAAGATTTATTAATAATTTCCCTGATAAATTTGATACAATAATTGGTGCAAAAGGTGCACAATTATCAGGAGGACAAAAACAAAGAATTGCATTAGCTAGAACATTATTATTACATGGTAAAGTTTCAGATGATTGTAAAGCTAAATTAAGAGGTGAAGATGTTTTCACTAAAGATGGTGAAGTTCTGTTAGGTCCATCTATATTGATATTAGATGAAGCCACATCTGCTTTAGATGCTAAATCAGAAGAAGCTATTAAGAAATCACTTATATTAAGACAACAAGCTCATTTAACTACTATTTCAATTGCTCATAGATTAAGTACAATTAAAATGAGTGATAAAATTGTTGTTTTTAATACTAAAGGTGAAATAGTGGAAGTTAATGATTTTGATACTTTAATTAATGATCCAAATAGTCAATTAACTAAATTATTATTAAAGAGTGAATCTGGTGAAGACATTGAAGAAGATTTAACTATAAAAGAAGAAGAGTTAAAACTCGAAGAAATTAAAAAAGCAAGTGAAGTTGAAACTGAAGTTGAAAGCACAAAATAAACAAACAATTAATTCTTATAAATATTATTTTCATTTATTTTATTCTTGTATATCATTATTTTATTTTATTTTATTTTATTATTATTTTTTTTTTATTATTTTTTTATTTATGTTTTTAATTTTACAATCCATTTAATTCTAGATTATTTATAAATACATTATTAGAAAAAAAATTATAGAATACATAAACAATTTAAACGAAAAAATAGATTAGATTATTAAGCAGTATCACCGAAAGCAACAACTTTCCATAAAATATATTCATCATCAAAATTTAAAACAATTAAATCATTTTCACCATTATCAACAAATCCATGTTCATTAAAAGATTTGAAACTTACATTAGTATCATTAACCCCATGACATATTAATCCAAACCAATTTAATTTAGAATCAATTAATTTTTGATATAAATTTGTAATAGTTGAAGTTGGAATTAAACCATTTTTTAATTCAATTCTTATCAATGGTTCTTCAGAATTGAATTCTATTGATTCAGAATAACTTGATATATATGAATCAGTTTTATCAAAAGCTGATAATTGAGGTCCTGATATTGAAGCATATGATAACCATTCTAATGTTTCAGAAAGCCATGATTGATCTTCAATTGGTTTTAAATTGGGTATTTTACAAACTCCAAGATCAAACTTATTAGATTTAATTTCTTTAGATTCTATTATTATTGATTCATCTGATTTTAAAACATCAATGAAATTATCAGAACATGTTGTTGAAAATTTAAATATTTTATCTTGAATAACGTTATCAGAAAACCAAAGTAATCTAACTGAATTTTTATCATTTTTTGAAAAAGTTTCATTAAAATTAATTAAATCAATTGATATTTTATATAGTTGATGTTTATTATTTTTATTACCTTTTGAATAATTTGATTTTTTCCCTTTAAACCCAGATTTAAAATATATATCAGATGGAATCTTTAATGTTAAAATACCATTTGTTATTGAAATTGTTAATTGATGAGAAACATCTGTATTTAGAGAGATTACTTTGATGTTTTGAAGTTGATCCTTATCAGATATTTTCAATATTCCTTTCAGCAATGAATGGAAAGAACATGTGAGTATATGAGAAGTTGAAATAAGTTGTAAATCTGATAATTTTTCAATATCTTGTTTGGGCAGTAAAACATCTAGTTTGTTAACAAAATTGTGACTATTCAAAGCAGAAGAAACAACACCATCACCAGATGATACAGTTCCTCCATTGACATGGCAATGTGCCCTGACTTCACCACCCATTTCCGTGTCCTTTTTCGTCCCAAACACCACCAAATCACCAAATCCACCAAAATCTGAAATAAAAAAACAAAAATAAAAAACAGCCGCACAGCCGCCAGTCACGTGATATGACTCTTTTTCGATTTTGATCGTTTTTTACTTCCTTTTCAACCATTTCCAGGAAATTTAGTAATTTGCAATATCAACTGAACCACCACAATTTCGATTCCAATTTCACTTTCTTATTATTGGCTGATCAAAAGTTCACTGCTCATTCCCGTTTTATCTATATTTTACATATTCAAATTTATACCCACTCACACAAATTATGTCTCCAGTGTCGTATAAGACTTTAGAAACTCAACAAGAAAACCCATTATCAAAACTAGTTGGAAATCAAACCATAGTTCAGATTCCTAGATTTGAATTGGAGTGTGGTGATGTTTTACATGATGTTCCTGTTGCATATAAAACTTGGGGTAAATTGAATGAACAAGCTAATAACTGTATGATCATAACTCATGCTTTAACAGGTTCTGCTGATGTTTCAGATTGGTGGGGTCCTTTATTAGGTAAAGGTAAATCATTTGATCCAACTAAATTTTTCATCATTTGTTTGAATTCTCTTGGTTCTCCATATGGTTCAGCTTCTCCATTAACTTTAGATCCAGAATTTAATGAACGTTATGGTCCAGAATTTCCAATTTGTTCAGTTAGAGATGATGTTAGAATTCATAAATTGGTTTTAGATTCATTAGGAGTTAAGGAGGTTGCCATTTGTATAGGTGGCTCCATGGGTGGTATGCTAACTTTAGAATGGATGTTTGTTGATGATGGTAAATATGTTAAAAATGTTATTGCATTAGCTACAAGTGCTAGACATTCAGCTTGGTGTATTTCATGGGGTGAAGCTCAAAGACAATGTATATATTCAGATCCAAAATATGATGATGGATATTATCCTTTAAGTGATCCTCCTTCAAATGGATTAGGTGCTGCTAGAATGGCTGCTTTATTAACTTATAGATCTCGTAATTCATTTGAAGCTAGATTTGGAAGAACATTACCAACTCATGCACAAACTAATAAGAAATCACAATTACCAAATTCAAAAGATGATACTTCTGCTATTGTTGATGATGATGAAGCTTCATCAAATTGTTCAAGTCCCGCTTTGAAACCAAAAGAAGATAATTGGCATATTCATAATGATGGTGCTAATACAAAAAAATCATTTGAATCTTATAGACTGAGTAGTAGATCAAATTCGGTAGATTCAATTGCTTTAAGTACACCTGTTACAAGTTCAGATTCAACACCAACTTCTCCAACAATATCAAATCATGATTCATTTAGTAGACAACGTCGTAGACCACCTCATTTTTTTTCAGCTCAAACATATTTAAGATATCAAGCACAAAAGTTTGTTGGACGTTTTGATGCAAATTGTTATATTTCAATTACAAGAAAATTAGATACACATGATGTTGGACGTGGTAGAAAAGAATATAATGAAGATGCTGCTACAGCTTTAAAATCTAGAAAACAACCTGCTTTAGTTATTGGTATTCAATCAGATGCATTATTTACATTAAGTGAACAAATTTTCATTGCTAAAAATCTACCTAATTCAACTCTTAAAAAAATTAATTCACCAGAAGGTCATGATGCTTTCTTATTAGAATTTAAAGAAATTAATGAACTTATTTTAAATTTCGAAAAAGAAAATTTGAAAGAAATTATGGAGCATGAAGGAAATAATGAAGAATGGGAATCAGATCAAATTGAGGAAGGTAAAAAAGAAAGTGTTTTTGGAGAAGCTGAAGATGTTGCTTCTTGGTGAAGAACAATTATTGTAATCATATTACATATGTCATTGACGTTTTTTTAATTCATTTCTTGATCTTACGGGCTTATTATAAAATTTTTAGATTCTGTATAGCTAGCTATACTAGTTTTCAACAAACATTATTATTCATATATAAAATTTACCTAATATGTACATATAAAAATTTATTTATTTAATAGCAATTACTGTACTGTACTATTAAACTACTAGTAACGATAACAAAGTAATATTATTTAGAAATCATATTAGGAACAGTAAAATATAAAAAATCAAATACAAAGAGTTTGTTTAGTTAACTAAAATAAAAAGTAAAAACATAACCAAACAATATAAACTAAATAAAAAATCTAATTATCAAAAAAGAGAATTAAAATAAGCCAAAAATATATAATAAAGCATATTATATACTATAACAACCATCACATACGCCAAAGCATAAACAAAAAGTAAAAATCACAAAAACCTAAACTCAAAAAAGTCAATCAAAACAAAAAAATAAATTAACACAAAAGAACAAAATAAAAAAACATATAATTAAATAGTAAGCTACTAAACCATCAGCCATGAATCTTCAAATTCATCTCCTCCCATTGCATCGGTTGCAATATCTTCTTCGCCTGGAGGAGCTTCTTTAGCTTTACCAACAGATAATCTTTTAGCATAATCCAATTCATTATAGATAATCTCAATGGCCTTCTGAACACCATTTTCACGTCTAATCTTTTCACCAACTTCTTTAGCTTTCTTAATCATTCTAGTATTAGTGGTAGCTTCTTTCAATGCTTTAGCCATAGTTTTATAATTTAAATCCATCAAAGCAATACCACAACCTAAATCTTCAACTCTACGAGCATAAAACTTTTGATCACCAAAAAAAGGCTTAATAATAGTTGGTAGACCAAACTTCAGTGAGGCACCAGTAGTACCAGAACCACCATGATGAACAGCAGCATCTAATTGTGGGAATAACCAATCATGAGGAACGGCGCCTGCATTATAAACTTGAGGTGGAATATCAACTTCAAAACCTGTTTTGGTACCTAATCTATCAGACCATCCTTTATTTAAAATACATCTAACATCAGCTTCCACGACTGCATCAACGATAGCTTGACTTAATTTTTTAGGATCAGAAACAACAATTGAACCAAAACCAATATAAACTAGTTTCTTACCATCTTCTCTTGCCTTCTTAATAAAGTTTAATAACTCAGTAGGTGGATCATAAACAGTTCCTTCATTTAAAAACCAATAACCTGTAACATTAACCCATTCAGGAAAATCAACAGGAGGTGGGAAAACAACAGGAGACATATTATAAAGAAATGGAACACTTGATTGTTTCATAGCAGCTAATGTAGTCTTTGGTAAACCTAAAGTTTCAACTCTCCATTTATTAATTTGTTGTGCAGTACCTCTCCAATAACCAGCTTCAAAGGCAACATAAGTCATATAGTTATAAGCACCACCTAATTTTTGATCTGGAACCATGAAAGCATGTGGATAAGCTCTGGTTCTAGACCAAGGCATAGTAAAAGCTCTGAAATATGGGATTTGAAGCTTTTCGGAAATATGAATACCACAAATAGATGATGGAGATTCAATTAAAACGTCACAATCTTGACAGGCATTCCATGCAGTAATTAATAAATCATCAATCCATGATCTAAATTTAGATTTAGCTTCTTTTAAAAATGAATAGTTAATATTTGGATTCATAACCATTAATGCCATCAGTTCAGAAGGATCACCTGCAATAACATCAAATTCAATACCATGTCCACGAACCCAATCACCAAATTCTTCATGAGAAACAATTTTAACTTTATGACCTTCTTTCATTAAAGCTTTACCAAGAGCAATATAAGGTTGAACATCACCTCTAGAACCAATAGTTAATAAAGTAAATCTTAGCTTCTTGGTGGTCTGAATCTTAGTCTTTTCCAATGGATGATCTTCAATTATAATAGGAACATCAAAACCAAATTCATCATTTATCTTATTCTCAAACATTCTTAATCTAGCTGTAGTTAAATTACCTGTTGATTCAGCTAATTTTAAAGTATCACCTTCTGGATTTGAATTTGTTGAAGTAGCAGTACCAACGTTTGATTTCTTGAAAATATCAGTTTGCTTTAATAAAAGAGTTTCACAATCATCTCTACCATCTTCATAAGGAAATTCAAAAAACAATTCTTCATGACCATGAATAACCAGAACTAAACCAGAATAACCAAATCTAAAACCTTTTTCTTTATTAATATTTTCAACATCTGAAAATGGTAAAATCATAATTGTCTTGGATCCAGGTAAAAGTGATCTGAAATAAATTGAAGATTCACCAATGTAAAGTTTACCATAAGTAGGTAAGCCTCTAACTAGATAGGCATGATATGAGGCAATTAACTTTTCAGAATCATTTAATGAGAAATGTTTATGAAAGTGATCAATAGCAGACTTTCTTATTTCTTTATCAGTAACAAAATATGGATCAGCATCTTCAATTGCTAATCTAGAAGATTCATCATAATGAGAAGCAGATCTATTTGAGGTCATAAAACCATGTGTCATACTTGTCAAACCTCTAACCAAAGATTTAGTGGACCAATTAGGTTTAGGAGCTGGATAAGGATCATTAACTTCATCATTACTACCAGGCAATGGGATTTGCTCTTCACTTACATAACTTGAAACAGAATCTAAAGGACTCATACGAGTTGCTTGGGGTGGCTTATCATCATCAATTTCCATCTTATCTTTATCATTATCATGAACTGAAATTAATAGTTGTGAGTTATCCCTACTATCATTATAATTTTGAATACCAGCAGATGCTTTCACAGTTGAAGAAGATTTCTTCAGTAGTTCAATTTTTGATTTTAATAGTTGTGATCCAACTAATGAATCATCATCAGTATCACCACCAGATTCAGAAATTTCAACACCGGCATCTTTAATAACTTGTTTAATACTACTAACAGCTTCTTCAGCCTTGTTAAAAAACATCAAAAAGTAATCATCAATTGCATAAGTATCAGCACTTTCAATAACTTTGATTCTTAAATTCTTTGTAATTCCAATAACAGAAGTTAATTCTAAATCTAAAATATTTTGTAAAGGGATCTTAATAGCAACTTGACCACCATCATTTCTTGAAGCAAATATTTGTTTTTTTATACATGAAACCCAAGATCTTGCAAAATCTAAATTATCAGTTAAAAACCAATGAGTTTTACTTTCAGTAATAACACGAATCCAAACAGGAGCATCAGATCTTGTATTATTAGCATCATAAACTTCAGCTCTAAGAGCTGTTCTTAAATCAATAACTAAATTTGGGAAATATAATTCAGTTGAACTTGAATAAAGACTTAAAGTATTATCTCTTAAGATTGCCCATTTTCTATGTTCTCTCATTGAAGTAAATGATTTAGTTGTTAAAGCACCACTTTTTGCAATTGCACCAGCTTTATTTGGTAAAAAAGCAAAGAAAAGAATATAATTTTTTGTAATATATAAATGACCTTGAAGTAAAACTTCACTTATTAACCAACATGCATAATCAGCAACAAATTCATCATCATCAGAAATTTCAAATGTTTTTCTTAATTTATGTGATAAAGCGTATGCTCTATTCTTGGTAGCTTCATCATAATTTTTAGTAGCTAATCTATTAACAACTGAAAGTTCAAATTTAGAAGCTTTTTTCTGCATCGAAGTAGTTATACTTTGTTGAAGTGTTGAATTAGAAATTGCAGAGCTAGCACCACTATCATTAATATTTAAATTGGGAAGTATGCCATTTGAATCAAAAGGAGTTGCAGTAGCTTCTGTATTATTGTTGTGATATAAAGAAGCTTCATCTTCATTTTCTTCTTCTTGGTCTTCAAGATTTTGAAAACCTGCATAAACACTAGCAGTAGTTAAAAGACCAACAAATGATTTTGATATACCTTCAATTGATGGGTTAGCAGCTACTTTTTGATCTAATGAAGACAGTTTAGTAGTTAAAGAATTGTCTCTTGAACGTATAGGTGACTTTGAAACTGAAGATTTTCTTGATAACGAAGACATGATTCGAGATGGGGATATCGTTAACCTTCTTATTCTATTTGTTGCTGTGGTTGTTGATAAATCAAGTCTTGAAGGACGTTGTTGTTCTTCTTCTTCAGATAAACAGTCAAATGAGGAATTAGATAAAGAACGTAACAGAATTGGGGGAGAAGGTGGACTTGATGATGATAATATAGGGTTGCTATTTTTATTATGCTTTTTCCGGCTTTTAGACATTATATGTGAATTAATGATGGATAAGCAACTCAAGTGTTGCAAGTGTTGCTTCTATACTTTCTTCAAAAGTTGATGTGTAAACAAATAAAATTTACCGTTTTTTTTTTTAGTTTTTTTTAGCTAATTGTAAGAATGAATCAATGGAAATGGGTATAGTTAAGAATCAAGGTGTCTATGCATACACAGAGTCACCGACGAAGAGATATAGCTGGAATTAAGTGGTAGGGATGGTTACTTGTATACTGTACATCTTCCCGTGATAATCGCCTTTGTAACTTTGTTGCTGTTGTGGCGCGGCAGGGAGCTTGGGGAGCAGAGAAAGACGGTCAAAGACCACCCTTTGAACCTGATACTCCTACAAAACTCATCAATTCTACTTTAGTATTGTATCCTAAACTAATGTTGCTTGTAAAGGTCAAGATAAACGTTGTTCCTTTGAATTGGGCTCAGTTAAACCTGATATTATGTGTTTTTCATCAGCCACGAACGGGGTTTACATTTTACCCTTTGAAGTTTGAAGCATTGTTAACAGTTTCATATACTTCATAGACACAAGATATATCATATATATATAGTAGAGTCTAATAATATTATTACTGTCTAAAAGACCAGAAGAAAGGAACTGGGATTGATAGAGGAAATTGGAAATTGGAAATTGAAAATTTAGTCCACATATTCATGGCAATTACTTCGGTGTTTAACAGTGTGAGGCTTGAACCTAAAGAGTTGATTTTTTTGTTAGTGGTTGGTTTTGTTTTTCGAAATATACTACAGCACGAGTTAATATTACTGTAAAATATGAATAAATATTAAAATCTATAGATTATGACACAATTTTAGAAACCTCTAATTCTTTTTCCATTTCTTCCTCAGTCATATAACCGTTTTTAACCAACCAATTTAATCTTAATTTATGACCATATAATGATAAAATTACAACAAATACAAATCCAATTATTAACATAACAGCATAAATAGTAGATGACCAACCAATATTGATTTTTTCAAATAATGGTAAAGTAGATCCAGCACCTGCCGCTGAACCAACATTTCTAACAAAATATGAACTACCTAATGCAATTGGATTGCCAATTTGTGGAAAATTCCCAACACAATAAGCATTAACAGCATTATAACAAAATGTTTGAACAAATCCATAAACAAATAAACAAATGATTGGTACAGCCATACCTCCTTTTTCTTTTGCTAAACACCATCCATAAATTAAAACTGATCCAATCATTATAATAGTAGTTGACCAAACTGTTCTAAATCTATCTTCACCAACTAAATGTCCATTTCTTTTCTTAATATATTTTTTTAAAACTTTATCACACACTTTACCAGCTATAAATGTAGATGAAAACATACCTATACCTAAAGGTAAATAAAACAATGAACCTTGAATTGGACTAGTAAAATTAAATCTTGGATCTATAACATAACGAATAGGAGCTAAGATTGCAAAATAAGTAAATGATAAGAATAATGTATATATACCAGCTAATAGTAAAACGGGATTTTTAAGAGCTAATATAACTTGTAATGGATTAACTATGAGGAATTTAAACTTCTTACCAGTTTCTTTCTTCCATTTCTGAAATGGAACTTCAGGTGTTGTCTCTTGAATGAAAAGAATTGAACCTATGAAAGCAATACCGGATATTCCAGCTTGAACCCAAAAAATAACTCTCCATGTTGTATAAGTAATTATAACACCAGATAAAACTGGTGCTATTGCAGCAGCAGACAATGTACCTGCTAAAACCATAGATAATGCTGCAGCTCTTTTAGTTGGTTCATATATATGAGAACAAATAGCACCACTCATATTAATAAAAGTTTGAGCAAATAATCCAGTACTACTTCTAAAAACAAAGAACATAGCTAAATTAGTAGAAACAGCAGACAGAATTGATGCAATTGTAATTGCAAAAGCTAATAGAATAAACATTGGTCTAATACCATAGAAATGAAACAATGGATTAAATAAACATGGAGCAATTGCAGTCATTATACTAAAAACAGTACCAGTTAAATTAATAATATCACCAGTAGTATTAAAATCAGCAGCAATTTTATCAACAGCTGGAAGAAAAGCAGATGAAGAAAATGGGGCTAGAATATTACCACAAAAGCAAACACTTGAAATAATAAATTTAGTTTTAGGTGAAAATCTTGAATATTGTGCTTTTTCTTCAGGAGTTAAATGATAACCACCTAAATCTTCTTCATCTTCATCTTCATATGATGAATCTCCAGATTCTGGATCTCTTGGATTATTAGAATTAGAAATAACATTTGTTGTTTCTTTAGTTAAACTTTTGCCTAATTTAAGGTCTTTCTCTTCTGAAGTTGGATTAGTCAGACTCATATCTAATATAATTAATTAAACAATATTCAAAGTAAACTGTGATTGTAGAAGAACTTGATTATATGACGCATTCCAATAGCCTTGACCAATTAGTAAAATGAAACAAAAATTGAGGTATATATTTCTAATAAAATCAAAAATGGATCGATAGAAGATGGATGATGTTTTTTTTTGATTTTTTTTGATCTAAGTTCCAGAGTTGAAAATTAAGTCAGATCAAAAGCAAGAAGAAATATAAAAGTCTGTCTGTGATAATAAAGGGGGCAGAACTGTGACCTTTTATATCATATTGACAATCTTTTGATTTGATGTATATTTCAGATAAAAAAAAACTGAAAAAAAAAAAACGCAGCGGAAACATAGCGGAGCGGAAATGCCAAGTTCCGCCAACTTAGCGCTGAAACTGCCCATTTTAGAATTATCCTGTCAGTTAGGACGTACAGTACATATATAGGAATCAAGCAAGAGTTAACTCAAGGTACTAGGTTGATTGAGACAACTACATGTATATGTATTAGTGTCATTTAGTGGCCACAACAATCACAATTATAATGGGAGAGTTTTCAGGTTCTCCGCTAGCAGCTACGGCTACGGAGAATATGAGTTCGGTAGTTTACATTCCGGAAGCTGAGTGTGTAAACCGGATGCTTCAATGATTCAATCGAATCTTTACTATACGACGTATACGTGTAGAATTGTAGAATAGCTAGAATCTACGAATTTAAATACTGGAATTCACTTAATAATAATGATTTCTACAATCAAAGAGCAAAACAATCAATTTGTTGAATTAATTATTCATTATTTCGAAAAAAGAAACGATCATCTCTCAAAAGTTTCTAGAAATTTGATTCAAATGTTTCTGGAAAACTACAGTTGGTGTATTAAACTGTATTTATAGACATTACATTATTTTTCATAAATAATAAATAAATAATTGTTAAACTTTGTGATATACTAGATACACTTTAAAAATATAACAAAACAAAACAAAACAAAACAACGTAAAGTAAGTAAATTAATATATTCAAAATAAAAATTGCAACATTCATAAAAAAAAGAGTAAACACAAGTAAAAAAAGATAATTAAAGCATAACAAAGAAATGAGTTAAGGTAAGAGGAGATGGTAGGTAAACGTATAAAAAAATTAAAAAAAAAACTAAAAATGCAAGAACAAAACAAATCAAACAAAAAGAGTATGAATTAACAACGAATGAATAATAATAGAAAATTGTAAATTAATTTAAAACATAATAACAATGTTATTTATTACTACCAGTACTACCTTCAGAAGCTTGATATTTTTTAATATCATCTTTTGAATCTTGAGCAATTTTAACTAAATTTTGAAAAGTAGCAACTAAATGTTCAGATTTTTGAGATTTTATATCTTGTTTTGGAGTTGGAGGTTGTTGTTGTTGTTGTTGTTGATGTCTACCAAGACCAACAACATCTTTTAATTTATTTACAGAAATTGAACCAAATGTATCAACTAATTGAGAATCAGTTTTATTTGCATGGAAAATGAAATCTTCTTCACCTTCTTCAACACTTGAATCAGATTCTCTTAATTGTCTTAATTTTTGTAATCTATTATTAATCATAACAACTCTAAACACTTTTCTTAATTTAGCTTGAGCATTAAAACCTTCTTGAATATTTGCAATAATATTAACTTCTTTTGTTGCTTCTGCAGGTGGTTTTAAGAAATTAACAATCCATGGATGTTTTAATAATTCTTTTGTAGTTGGTCTTCTTCTATTATCAATATCTAAAGATTTAATAATAAAATCTTTAGCATTTTCAGAAATATGTTTCCAAAATTTAGTATGAAAGACAACGAAATTATTAGTTCTAACTTCATCTAAGAAATCTTGAGGATTATCAGCTCTAATTGGAGCATAACCACCCATTAAAGTATAAGTAACAATACCTAAAGACCAAATATCACAAGATTTAGTATAACCACCTTTACCTAAACCATATAAATCACCATAACCTTCACTAGCATAAATTTCAGGAGCAATATAACCAAAAGAACCGGCAACCCCAGTTAATTTTTCAGTAGAAGCATCATTAACTTGTTTTGAAACACCAAAATCAGCTAAAACAATTGGAGAATTATCATCAGGAGTTAAATATAAAACATTTTCAGGTTTAATATCTCTATGCACAATACCTCTTTCATGTAAATAATCTAGAGCAGATAACATTTGATAGATGATACTACAAGCATCTCTTTCAGTAAATGAAGTTTTTGAAACTAATCTATCAAATAATTCACCACCTGTAGCTAATTGAGTAACTATATAAAAATTATGTTTTGATTCAAACCAATCAATTAAAGAAACGATATTTGGATGTGAGACGGATTCTAGTAATTTGATTTCTCTATAAACAACATCTAAATGACCTTTTAATCTTGATTTTAAGATGATTTTAACAGCCACTTTTTCACCAGTTTTTTTAACTATAGCATTTCTAACAGTACCAAAGGAACCTGCACCCAAGGTATTACCAAAGTCGTATTCTTTTTTCTTGCTAGGGGAAGTTAGACTGGAGATGAACTTACTCATGATGCTGGCTGTGTGTGTGTTGGATGGGAATTGGATTGGTATGGGAGAAGGGGGAGTTGTTGTACTAAGTGTTCTGCGTTTCAGTTGATTTCAGAGAAACGAGAATTGAAATAAACAAGGCTTAACACAGGATGGCAGGGACTGGACGACAAGCTGTACAACGTCCCTACTTTACCTATACCATGGATCATGGATCATGAACTACAACAGACCAGGGTGTCGTGGTGATTGTTAGCTGCTGTTGTTAGCTGTTCTGGCAGGAAATCACTGAACAGGTCAAAAATTGATTGCAAAACAGAACATTTATCTATTCAATTCAGTATAAACAACATGGCATCCCTCCTTCCTTGTTTTGCCACCTCCAAGTCTCTTCTTCTCTAGTAGTTCCAATAATGCTATCTGCTTCAAGTTCAATTAGTTCAAGATCTTCACGTTCAAGTGTCGATTCTTTTATTTCTGCTGCTCAATCTATTTCTACTGCTAATACAACTGTTACTAATTCAAGTACAAATTCGAATTTAATAATATATGCTATTTCCAATGCTAGTGGGAGCTCTATCAATTTGGCTCAAAATAATAACAATACTGCTACTACTACTAATAATATCGACAACAACAATAATAATAATACCAATACCAATAATAACGACAACGGTTATAACGATTATTACAATTACTACAATTATTATAACAATAACAACAGCAATACTACTACTGCCACTACTACTACCACTACTGCTACTACTACCAGTAATAATAATACTACTAATTATTATCAATATCAAAATAATAATATTAATAATAATATTAATAATAATGTTGGTTATCCTCAAACTAATACTCCAATCTATAATGCAACAGTTAATTCAATTCCTGTGAATTTTACTCAAATGATTACTAGTATTTCATCTATGGTTGCACCAAATGTCCCACAAACTAATACTTCTAATAATAATAATAATTCAGAAATTAAACCAGGATCATGTTCATTTGGTAGAAATGTATTAAATACCCAAGTTGGACCATTTTATATTGAACAACATATAGCAGAAGGAGAATATTCCAATACTGAGAAATGTTATAGACCATGGTTAATTTCCGATACAAATACAGGATTATATGTTTGTTTAAGAGAATATTATTTAATGAAAATTTTAAATAAAAGAAGAAATTATTATTTATCTAAAGCAGCATTTGAAAATGAAATTATATCATTAAGTTATTTACATCATTCAAATATTGTTCGATTATATGGATATTATGAAGATGATAAGAAATTTTATTTAATTAATGAATTAATTTATGGACCAAGATTATCAAAAATTAATTCATTAATTATATTAAATGAAGTTACAATATTAAAATTTATTAAAGAATTATTACCAATTTTAAAATTCATTCATGATAATAAATTTATTTATAGAAATTTAACAATGCAAAATATAATGTTTAAAACATTAGATCCAATTAATGAATTAAAACCAGAATTATGTTTAGTTGGGTTTTGTAATTGTATATTTCAAAACAAACCAACAGATATTTTGGGTAGGATTGGATCAACACAATATATGGCCCCTGAAATGTTTAGATTTGGAGATAAAAGACCATATACAAATAAAGTTGATATTTGGTCATTAGGAGTGATTTGTTTTACATTATTAAATGGAGGAGAGAAACCATATCCAGCACCTAAGAATGAGATTGATGTATTAAATTTTTTAAAAGATAAATATTTTCCAAAATGGAATGAAACAATAAAACATGGAATTAGTAAGAATGGATTAGATTTTACAGAGAAATGTTTAAAATTTGAAGTTGAAGAACGATATAACATTGATGAGTTGTTACAGCATCCGTGGATTGTTGATGGAGTTGGAGATACTTTGGATAGTGAATAGTTGTATAGTTAATTTAATACAATGAATTATGAATTATAAATGTAGGGTCGTAGGCTTATTATTGGGCACTTGGGCAAGGCTCGGCTCAACCGAACGAGCCCCCAAATAAAGATAACAATTTATCAAGTGGTTGTTCTGCCGGAAACACAGGATCGAATAAATACAGGGAGTATATAAACCACAGGATGTCACTCCAATGTATGGGATAGTTTCTATTTATACTACAGAGCCCAGTTAATACACTTAGTATAAATAAAACACACTCTGCAACTTTCTGATTTTTACTATTACTATTACTATTACTATTACTATTAATCAATGAATTCAATGAATATCCAACAAACTTATAGACTTGGTAGAACGTTAGGCTCAGGATCATTTGGTTCTGTAGTTCATGGTGTCAATAGATTCACAAGAGAACATGTTGCAATTAAAATATTATCAAAACAAATGTGTTTTAAAAAAGGTATAAGAATTAATGATATATTAAGAGAAATTAAATTATTATCAAAATGTAAACATGAAAATTTAATTGGGTTATTAGATTGGTATGAAGATCAAAATTGTTTTTATATTATAACTAAATTAGCAAAAGGTGGTGAATTATTTGATAAAATTATTGAATTAAATTTCTTTTCGGAAAAAGATGCTGTTGTTGTTATAACTAAATTATTAAATGCTGTTAAATATTTACATGATCATGATATAGTTCATAGAGATATTAAACCGGAAAATATATTATATATGAATTCAAATGATAATAATTCAATTATATTATGTGATTTTGGTTTAGCAACTGAATTATTCCCTTATGAAAATAAATTAAAAGGAACACCTGGTACTCCAACTTATAGAGCTCCTGAAATATTTACAGGTCAAGGTCATGATTTTAAAGTTGATATTTGGGGTATTGGTATAATTGCTTATATCTTAATTACAGGTAGAGTACCAGTTTCACAAGATTCAGATATTAATCAATTTTTAAAATTAGTTAATCATCCAGATTTCCCAGCTTTTGTTGAACCAAATGAACAAATTAAATTATCAAATGAATCTAAAAATTTTGTTAAATTATGTATGAATCCAAATCCTGAATTAAGACCAACTATTAGACAATTATTACAACATCCTTGGATTATTGGTAATACTGCTAATGATAATTATAATTTAATACCTGGTATTAGATCTAATTTTAATGCTAAAAAAGCTTTACAACAAGCAATTAGAAGAATTATAATTGAAAATAATTTAAAACAATTAAGAGAATTAAATAATGAAGAAGAAGAATTACAACAAAATAAAAATTTATTAACTATACCTAATAATAATTTAAATCCATATGATAAATCTTTATTTTCTTATAAAACTGCAAATAATTCTTTTGTTTCAATTAATTCAACTAATTCATCAAATAATAATAGTAGTGATTCTGATTCTGATGAAAATGATGTTGAAATTCAAAGAGCTAGAAGAAGATCTTCTTTAAATGTTAAAATATTACAAGATTTAGTTAGAACTGTTTCTGCTGATAGTGATAGTTTTAAATGAATTTACGTTTTTTGTTTTTATTATTCTCTTTTATTTCTCTCGTCATTATTTATATCTTTCTTTTGCATTTAATTTAATTTACATTTAGAGCTAGTATTTCAATTCTTATTTTCTTATCTATAAAAAAAATCGATTCAGCGAATTTCACCAATTTGGAAATTCCTCTTCTTATTACACGTTACACGTCTTTATAAAAAAACTATTAAATTATTAATATAATTATAACATAAATATGTCATTAAATGAACTAATTCCAAAATTCAAATTTGAAAAAGTATTAAATTCAGATTCACAATTAAAAATATTAGTTTTATTAGGTACAATAGATTTAAAACCAGCAATTTTACAATTAGAAAAATCACATTTTAATTATTCAATTAATGAATATAATAATTTACCAATTTTAAATAATCAAATTGAAACATTAGCAAATAATGATATTTATTATTGGGGATTAAATTTATTAAAACAAGATTTAATTAAATTTCCATCATCAAAATTAAATTTAATTTATCCTGCAACAGAAATTCATATAAATAAATATAAAAAACAACAATTTCATATAATTAAAGAAACTCCAAAAGTTTATAATGAAATTGTTAAACCTTATATTAATTCAATGAAAGGTGATAGATTAAATTGGGTTAAAAATATTTTATTTAAAGGTGTTGAAAAAGAAAGAATAGTTTATAAAAATAATGATTTTATTTTAATACCTGATATGAAATGGGATGGTAAAACATTAGATTCATTATATTTATGTTGTATCGTTTTCAGAGATGATATATCATCAATTAGAGATTTTAATGAATCACATATTGAATATTTAGAACGTGTTTTAAATGAAATTAAAATTCAAGTTCCAATTTATTATAATGATCCAAAGATTACTAAAAGTACATTAAGAATCTATGTTCATTATCAACCATCTTATTATCATTTTCATATTCATGTTGTTAATTGTAATTATAATGGATTAGGTGAATCTATCATTACAGGTAGGGCTATTTTGTTAGAAGAAATCATTGATAATTTGAAGTTTTTAGGAACAGAAGGATACATGAAGAAGACGTTACACTATTCTCTGAACGAGTCCCATGCCTTGTGGGAACTAGGACTGAAAGAGCATGTTGCCTAAACAGTGTATTTTTGTGTATTTTCCTAGTAAAAAAACAACAGCGAATTTGCCTTTAAAACGTTCAACAGAACAACTGTTTATACTACTGTTTACTACTGTTTACTACTGTTTACTACTGTTTACTTGTATTCTAACAACATGTCCAACGACGATTTCCTGTTCGGGTCTGACATAGGCTCTGGATCATCCTACCACTCTCTCCAGCAAGGCTCCTCAGTGTCCTCAAACCCACACCACAAAACATCGTTCCTAAAATCATTGACTAGTTTAGCAAGACCTTCAAGTGAATTAAAAAGAACTCAATCAAATAATTCAATTCCAAATTCAAATGGCTCTCCAAACTTGGGTTTAGATTCAGGTATAGTTGTCGGTGCATCACATTCACATATCGATGTTATAAATAAAGATTTGATTAATCATCATAATCATCATAGTCATTTAAATTTAAATTTATCTTCTTCAAGATCTGTTTCTCCTGATAGATGGGGGAATTCAAATCAATCAAATAATTCTCCTTTATCAAATGCTTTAAAATCTCCAAGACGTTCGAAATTAGGTAATAGTAATATTAATAACAATATTAAATTAGATGATGATAATGATTGGAATGATGATATTAATGATATAATGTCTCCAATTACTCCAAAGACAAAGAAAATTCAACAATTTTATCCTGATTTAAAGAGTTTAAATATAAATGATAATAATAATAATAATGTTGATGGTGTGCCCAATAATACTAATTCAACTGGTAGTGGATCACCAATTAATAATTCAGATAATGATGATAATAATGATGAAGGTAATTCATTATATCCATTTTTAAAAAAAAATTATGAAGAAATTTTAATTGATCCATTTAAATTATTAATTACACAAATTCCTCCAATTAATGATCAATCAAGATATAATAAAATTGTTAAAGCATTAACTAAACCTCAATTTGATATGAATGAATTAAGAAAACAATCATGGAGTGGTATACCTAATTCAATACGATCTTTAGTTTGGCAAATTTTATTAGGTTATTTACCTGTAAATTCATTAACTAGAGAAAGTGTATTAAGTAGAAAAAGAAAAGAATATAATAATAGTATAAGTCAATTATTTAGAAATGAAAAAGATCAAACTGTTTGGCATCAAATTATAATTGATATTCCAAGAACTAATCCATCAATTAAATTATATTCATTTGAATCAACTCAAAGATCATTAGAAAAAATATTATATTTATGGGCAATAAGGCATCCAGCATCAGGTTATGTTCAAGGTATAAATGATTTAGCAACTCCAATATTTCAAGTTTTTTTAAATAATTATTTAATTGATTCAATTAATGTTGAAAATTTTGATCCAAAAATTATACCAAAAGAATTAATGAATTCAATTGAAGCTGATACATATTGGTGTTTAACAAAAATTTTATATACAATTCAAGATAATTATATTCATGAACAACCAGGTATAATTAGACAAGTTACAGAATTAAAAAATTTAGTTAAAAGAGATGAACCATTATTATCACAACATTTTGAAAATGAAGGAATTGATTTTATTCAATTTTCTTTTAGATGGATGAATTGTATGTTAATGAGAGAATTAAATATTGATTTGATTATTAGAATGTGGGATACATATATTTCAGATCATCCAACTGGATTTAATCAATTCCATGTTTATGTTTGTTGTGCATTTTTAAGAAGATTTAGTGATGATTTATTAGAAATGGATTTTCAAGATATTATAATGTATTTACAAGATTCATCAAAGACAAAAGATTGGAATCATGAAGATGTTGAAATGATGTTAAGTGAAGCATTTGTTTGGCAATCATTATATGAAAATGCAACTGCACATTTAAAATGATTATATACTGACTAGTACAAGTTGTTTAGAGTGTATTAATTATATATAATTTTTAATAAATAAAAAAAAAGATTTTATTAGTAAAATACAAATCAATAAATTTTGAAAAAAGTAAAGTTGAATATATAAAAGGTATAGAGACAGAAAAATAATGCAAAATTAAGTTTAGCTGTTGAATCATAAACTCATGCAATTAACAAATAAAAAAAACAAGAAATAATAA
Organism: Ambrosiozyma kamigamensis; assembly: GCA_030572235.1. Classification (NCBI taxonomy): domain Eukaryota; kingdom Fungi; phylum Ascomycota; class Pichiomycetes; order Pichiales; family Pichiaceae; genus Ambrosiozyma; species Ambrosiozyma kamigamensis. The sequence continues at coordinate 32,500 of JAJLZM010000249.1, read as the reverse complement.
CAAAAAGTAGTAGTAGTATAATTTAAAATTTATAATCCATTAGCTTTTTTAGCACTTTGTAATAAATTATCTAAAACCATAACAACAGTCATTGGACCAACTCCACCAGGAACAGGAGTAATTTTTGAAGCAATTTCAGAACATCCAATAAAATCAACATCACCACACATTCTTTTACCTGATTTTTTAGTATCATCAGGAACATAATTAGTACCGACATCAATAACAACAACACCAGGTTTTAATAAATCTTTAGTTATAAAGTTAGCAATACCAACAGCACTAATTAAAACATCAGCATTTTTACAATAAAATTTCTTTTGTTCAGTTGTTGTTTTTGAATGAATTATTGTAACAGTACCACCAGCTTTTTCTAATAATTTACTTAATGGACCACCAACTATATCAGATCTACCACAAACGACGATATTTTTATTTAAAATTTGAATTTTTTCATAATTTAATAAATACATAATACCTTTTGGTGTACATGGTATAAATCTTGGTTTTGCATTTTTTTTAAAAATAGCAGCTAAATTTAATTCAGAAAATCCATCGATATCTTTTGATTGAATAACAGAATTTGTAATTAATTCTTCATCAAGATGAGAAGGTAATGGTAATTGAATTAAAATTCCATTAACTGAATCATCATTATTTAATTGATTAATTTTAATTAATAAATCATCTTGAGTAATATTTGAATCGAATTTTAATAATTCACCTTTAATACCAACTTCATTTGAAGTTTTTAATTTCATTCTAACATAAATTGATGAATCTGGTCTATCACCAATTTGAATTATAATTAATTTTGGATTAAAATTTGGATTTTTTAATTTTAAATCTTGAATTTCTAATTTAATGTTTGCACGTAATTCAGTACTGATCTTTTTACCATCGATTATATCTGCAGTCATGTTTGATTGTGTTTATGATGAATTGAATTGAAGAAAAGAGAAAACTAGTCGTATTTTTTTTGTTATGAATCACATGGTCATTTTGAATTTTGCAATTGAGCGCGTGAAATAAAAAAGTGTTGAACTTGTTGAATTAAGAGACTATAAAGAAAGGTATTAATATAGAAGGTATTAATGGTCATATGATCAGAATCAAACAGACATAGACGGAAGATGACACTTGCACTGTGATGAGTGTGAAAAACTATCTAAAAATATCTAAAAATATCGACTTTCCACTTTAATTTCGTCTACTTAACTTACAATTACAATTACAACTTTTATCAAGTCCCTAAAATTAAAGATTTTCTAATAACAAAAACGTCAAACCAGGATTACTCCATTAAGACAGCCAATCCACTGAATTAGGTTTTAATAGTGAATTGAAGTAGTAATTATTTCAAAATTTCACCAGTTTTGATGTACGTGCATGCCCTGATATTAAAGAATGAAATAATAATAAAACTGTTCAGTAACAATTAATGATTTACCTATACAAATCAAATTAATTAGTGTTCAACAAAATTCAACAAATTCAATAAGTTTAACTGTTTAATAAAGTTAAACATCAATATAAGGGATGGACTTATTGACTGGAGTTAAACTGATTCAAAGGAGTAAAATGTAGAGTTAAAGTGAACTAATTTGTTTCTTGCATGTTCACTGGCTTTAATAATAATTGAAATATAATTCTAATTAAGAGATTGTACTATATCATGATGATATATCATTATCGTTGTACTGTTAATTGTAAATACTAAATTGTACTGTGTTATATCAATTAAGCTGTCATTCTAATACATAAATCCTTCTAATAATCTGTGAAACGAAACCAGGTAGAAAGAAAAACGAAATAGGAAATCTCAAAGATGCAAATTCGGAAGACGGCGTTTCCGGACAGCCGTCCGGACTGACTCAATATAACTATGAAGTAGGTCTCTTACTTACAAAGGGGTAACAAATGTATTTATAGATTGTCATTGGTTGGACAGGTTAAAACATGCTGCTACAGGGATGGAAAATTCTTTATTTTCTTTATAACTATACCGCCTTGAATGGGTATTAACTTTCATACATTTAAAATATTTAAAATATTCAACAATTTTTTAATTATATTTCAATTATTTGTTGGTTTAATTATATTAACATTTCGATCGATCGAACCATGTTTATAACTAGTATATATTACACAGTGTATTGTATTAGGTTAAAGTATAGGAAGAAAACTGGTAAAAAATGTTGATTTTTATAATTCAAAGGGGAGCATTCATTCAATTTTCAATTTTAATTCATATTAAATTAATTGTCTAAACTGTCGTCAATTTGTCCCTAGTTGTACAGCCAAGCTGTACGTATAGTTACCAGTTTCATGTGAAGTACTTAATTACTATATTATCATACAGTCATATATACGTTGTAGAGTTATAGTAATCTATAAGATTAAAGTCAATTCCATGTTGGCTGGTTCAACAGTTTTACTGAAATAAAAACGGAAAAAATAAAAAAAATAAGGGATATGTACTAAATTAAAATTAACGGTCTAAAATTCACACAGAACAACTACTGTTGCAGCTGGATTGATATTACTGGATTAGGAATCTTTCAGTATTGATATTTGTGAGTGATTGATTCATTGAATTAATTGATGATATTGTCATAATTATATATTGATACAATTAAATTGAACTCATTTAGACAATGTAATACATAACCAATTAATTGAATTTAGCAAAAAAAGAGCCCATTTGGGAAGCCTGAGCAGAGGCGGGCCGTTCTCCGGACGGCGGTCCGGCTATGGCCGCCACTTTAGGTTGTGATTTAACGCTCTTTCTGGCTTTAAGTTAACACGTCTCTTTGAACAACTTCTTCTTCTAGACTTGTGCAAAAACAAGCTATAGATACCCCTTCTTCCTCTGCTCTTGCTGTATCCCTCACACCCCATCCTTTGGCTCAAGTTTATACCTTTTTTCTCCTCTCAAGAGTCATCCTAGACGGTACGGTATAAGTTGTTGTTCAATTGTTCATTTTAAATATAGAAACTTATTAATTCAATCTAACAACAACTTTTTTTTTATATATATCATCATTAAATTCGGCATCATCTTCACTTAACTTTCAGGTTATCATTTTTCATTATTATATTATACCTATATCATTTATTTTTTTTTTTCATTATTATATCCAATATAGAATTTTATTTTGCATTATATCATCAAGCAAGCAAATATACCAATTCCAATCAATTCATCCATACATTCACTAAATTTTTATATGTACACTTTCGTTTTATATCTTTTACAAATAAACTAAAATTTATATTATAATGTCACAAATACAACAATCAAAATCTCCAAAAATTCGTTCACCTTCAAATGATGATTATTCAAAACAACCTCAAACTAAAAGAAGAAATTCTCCTTTAAAGCAACTAATAAATCCAATTGATGTGCCAATAGAAGGTAAAAGTTCTTCATCAGCTGATACTTCTCAACATGATAATAATGATATTGAAAATCATAATAATTTAATTGAATCAATATCTCAATTATTAGGTGTTCATTTACCAAATTGGCCTTTTTCTCAAGATTCTTTAAATGGTATGGTCCAACTTCGAACTGAACAAGAAAAAACTAAACAAGAAGAATTAAGAAATAAAAATTTAAATTTATCTTTAGAACTTTTAAATACTGCTAAATTAATTAGAATACCCCCTGATTTAATTCCAACTTTGTTTATAGATCCTCCAAAAGATGTTAAAGATAGAATAGATTATTATGTTACAAAATCTAAAGAAATACCTCCTCCTCCATTATCTGATCCTTATCAACAACAACAACAGCAACAACAACAATCAACTCCTTATTTTGCTCGTCAACAACAACAATTTCAACAACAATTTCAACAAGCTCCTTCATTACAAAGAACTCCAATATATGAATTTCAAGAAACTTCAACTGCAACAACTAGAACAAGTTCTCCTATTAAAAGACCATTACCACAATCTAAAAGAGCATCTCCAATTAGACAACCAACTCATCATAGATCTCATACTACAACTGGAATACCTTCAAGTATGGCTGCTTCAACTTCTGTTTGGAAAGTTAATTTACCTCAACAACAACAATATCAATTTCATCATTGGCAAGGTCCTGATTCAAAAGATACTCCTTCATCAAATGAACCTCCTCCATCAACTGGTCGTACAACTCCTTCTTCAATAAATAAAAGAAAATTATCTGGTTCAAGAGGTGAACCATTACCTCCTTCATCTCCATTAAGACCTAAATCAACTGCAATTCATAAAAGAAATAGATCTGAAAGTGCAGCTGCTTTAAACCCTCTAACAAATAATTCAAATTCTTCTTTAGGTTCACCTTATATTTATAGAGATCAACGTGGTCCACCACCTCCAATATTAAATCAAGGTCCTCCATCTTCTTCTCCTTTTCCAAATTTAAGACGTCCTGGTTATCAACAAGCTTATCCTCCAACTTCACAAGGTTCATCAAATTTATACCCTTCATCACCATTTTATCAACCACAACAACAACCTCCTGTACAACAAAGTTATTCATTCCCACCTAAATTATCTAATCCTTCATCAACATCTAAATTACCTTCTCAACAACAACAACATTTACCAATTCCACAACAACAACAACAACAACAACAGCAGCAACAACAACAACCACCAGCTCCAAATCCAAGTACACCACATCGATGAAATACTTATTATTAAAATTGTAAATTAGTAGTTGTTGTTTTATAAATACCATGTTGATAATGTTTGTTTGTTAACACAATTCCAGTTTTGGGTTTACGTTTATAAGGTTTTACATATGTTACATTATTATTGTTTTTTACGTAAACGTTGTTATCATTACCACAACCACCATCGTTATATCACATCAGTGTTAGTTTTATTTTTTTTTTATTACTATTATTTTTATTTCAAATTATCCATTTTTTTTTTTTCTTTCAATGATACCCCACAACATTCATATCCATCACATACCATACCACCTTTTTTGATTATCACATACCCCATTCATATTCACATTTACATTCATATTCACAAGAAAAAAAAGCATCTTCACTTATATAAGAAATAAAGAAAACAACAAACATTAAAAATTAATAATTCAATTCTAGAAACATTTTTATTCTTTGAATTATTAATATAATGTTTTTGTTAAAAAATTGAAATTATTATTGCTTACCTTGCCTTACACATATTTAACTTTTTTTTTTTACATCATATCACTACACTAATCACTCACTCTTATATTATAAATGTATGAAATATACAAAAATTCTGTACAATTGATTTGTCTTATATTACATTTGAATTTTTCCAAAAAAACACCACTTATTATTATTATTATTATCACATTTTTATTTTTATTTTTATTTTATTTTTATTTTTATTATTGCTCTTAATTGTTTTTATCATTTTATTTTATATGTTCTTCATTCTGTTCTTTTAAAAATTTTTGATTGTTTTTTTTTTGAATTATCAAATCTTGTAATTATGTTTAATATTTGATTTTTATTATTATACTTTGTTCTTCTTTTTTTTTTCTTAATATCGATCGGTTGCATTGGATTCAAACAAACCGTTCTTGTTCTCTCTAGGGTTATTATTATTAATATTTAATATGTTCTTTTTTTTTTTTTTAATTATTTTTATTATATTTACATTTTACAGAGTTATTTATACTTCGTTGTTGTTTTTCTTATTGTTTTAATTTTAGATTTCTGGTTTATTTAAAGTTGTACTTAACTTTTCATGTCATGATCATGTACTTATTCGAATTAATTATATTCTTCTTTTTAATTGATTGATTTGATTGATTTTCTTTCTTTTTTGTATGATCGATGTCATTCATGTGATTTATGTTGATCTCCTTGGCTTCCATGCATTTTATTTTTTTTCTTGATTTTCCAGAAATTTTTCGATTACTTCGATAATCATCAACAAAAACATTCTTTTTATATCTATTTTTGTTTAAATAAAGGTTTTTATGTTTATCAATTGTACAGAAGGAAATATATTTGATTTTGTTCAAGTACGTTTTTGAAGTACGGAGTTAATAACGGCGGCTCCGAAGCGGCTGCCACTTTCTCGGCGGTCTCGGCTATAGTTTTACGCCATAGTAAAAAGCGGAAATAAGTCACAAAGAGAGAGTCACAATAAAAATCGTCTTTAACGGGATGGAAATCAATTGCAAATTTTAATTGATAAGAAGTATCAAAGAACCAGTTGTCTTCATACATGATACTATACCAGATACTACTATGCCTGAGAAGCAAATTATAACATTGAAAGAACAGCCCGATAATCGGGAAGAAGAAGAAGAGAAAAGTATTTCATCAAGTATATCAAAACAAATTTTAATTAATGAACCAGAACAAATAACTGACAATAATAATAATAATAATAAGTTAAATAGAATAGAATCCGAACAAAAAGCAAGAGGTGGTAAATTATCATATACTATATTAAATTCAAATGAAATTAAATTTATATCATCAATTTTATCATTAATTGGATTATGTTCATCAATTACAATGCCAATTTATTGGGTTGCATTAACAGAAATTGAAAATGATTTTAAAATTAGTGAATTAAAAACAACATTAACAGTTACAGCATATTTAATATTTCAAGCTTTATCACCAGTTTTTTTTTCAAATGCTGGAGATTATTTTGGTAGAAGACCAATTATTTTAATTTGTTTAATTGGTGGTATTGTAATTAATATTGGTTTAGCAGTTTGTAATAAATATTGGTTAATTATATTTTTAAGATGTTTATTAGCTATATTTATTTCACCTGTAATTTCATTAATGATGTCAGTTGTTGGTGATATTACAACTAGAAAAAATAGAGGTGGAATTGGTGGAATTTGTTCAGGATTTTGTTTAATTGGACAAGCATTAGGACCATTTCTTGGATCATTAGTTGATACAGCATGGAAATGGAGAGGTATATTTTGGTTTAGTGCAGCATTTGATGGATTTGTATTTATAATGGTTTTCATTTGTTTACCAGAGACAAGAAGATCAATTGTTGGTAATTTAGGATATTCACCTACAAAATTAATTAATAAAAGTCCATTTTTAATTTATTTAAATTATAAAAAACAGTTGAATGATTTAATTAATAAAGAAACAATTGAAGAACAAACAATTGAAAAATTTAATCCATTTAAAACATTTTATTTAATTTTAAAACCCGAAGTTTTTTTATGTTTATTACCTTCATCATTAATATTTGCTACATGGACTATATCATCGACTAGTTTTTCATTAGTTTTATCACAAGATTATCATTATAGTACATTAAAAGTTGGATTATCATTTTTTGCAAGTGGATTTGCAACAGTTATTGGAACATTAATATCGGGTAAAGTATTAGATTGGAGATATAAATTATTAAAAAAGAGATATAGAGATAATGATAATGATAATAATGATATTCCATTTAATATAATCAAAGCAAGACTTGGATTATTTGGAATACCATCATTATTATGTATTTTATTTACAATTGTATTTGGATGGTGTTTAGATAAAGAAACAAATATAGTACCAATTATAATATCAGCCTTTTTCATTTCATTTGGATGTATGTATCCATTAACATTATCATCTACTATATTAATTGATTTATATCCAGAGAAATCAGGATCAGCTACTTCCTTAGTTAATTTTATGAGATGTGGATTATCAAGTATATTTGTTAGTTGTTTAACAAAGATGAATGCTAAGATGACGTTAGGAGGAACGTATACGTTTATGAGTTGCCTCTGCTTGCTGGGGGTTGTTCTTGTGTACTACTTGATCTACCTGAGTGACGGTATCATGCTTCGGAGACAGGAAGAGAGAGTGAAGCTGGGATTGGTTGTGTAGTAAATATAAGTATGTTACTTTGGTATAGCCCTCGGTGCAACTAGTTCCCCCGAGAGGATGAGCATTACAAAAACAACAAAAATTACATAAATGAGCATCGTGACACTCCAAAGACTTCTTCCGCAACTTCCAGAAACAACTGACAACGTCCTTACATAAATACTCCTCTTCTTCCTCCCCGTCAACATGTCCGCCATCTCTACTGCCATCAGACCCATCACACTAGCCATGGACTACCACCCTCCTCTCACTGACCTCTCAGACTCTCCCTCACTCGTTAAACCTTTAGACACCGTTAAACTGCTTACTTTAAACACTTGGGGTTTGAAATATGTTAGTAAACATAGAAAAGAAAGATTAAGAGAAATTGCAAATAGACTAGCTTCCTTCGATGAAAAAGAAAATTATGATATAATTGCTTTACAAGAAGTTTGGTCTCAAGAAGATTGGGATTATATTAATACTGTTTGTTCAATTAAATATCCTTATAGAAGAATCTTTTCATCTGGTATTATTTCGGGTCCTGGTTTAGCTATCTTATCTAAAATACCAATTAAAAGAACTTTTTTACATAATTTCCCAATTAATGGTAGACCTTCTGCTTTCTTTAGAGGTGATTGGTATGTTGGAAAATCAGTTGCTGTTACTTTATTACAACCAACTTGTCCGGATTCTTCTCCAATCGCTTTATTAAATTCTCATATGCATGCTCCTTATGCTTTAACCGGGGATGCTGCTTATTCAACTCATCGTTCTTGCCAAGCTTGGGAAATTGCTAATTTATCAACAGATTTATCTGATGCTGGTTATGCTGTTATTTTAGTTGGTGATTTAAATTGTAGACCTGGTTCTTTACCTTATAGAATTATTCAACATGAAGGTAATTTAAAAGATTCTTGGGAAATTTTAAATGGTTCAACTGATTTAAATCAAGTTAAAAAAATGAATCCTTATGATCAAGTTTTAAAAGCTGCTACAACTTGTGATTCTGTTTTAAATACTTGGAGATCAAATAGAGATCCATCTGAAGCTTGTCGTCTGGATTATGCTTTAATTGATGATTCCAAATTAACTCCAATTGATGCTTCTGTTGAATTTTATGAAAAAATTCCAAATATTGGTTCATATTCTGATCATTTTGCTTATTCTGCAACTTTTCAAATTTTACCAAGATCTTATCAACAAGATAGATTCCCTGCAAGTTTAACTGAACGTTATTTAGTTTATCAAGATTTAAAATCAATTGTTTTAGATTATTTAAAAACTACAAATAAATGGCAAGCAAGTTGGAGATTATTACATTTTTCAATTTCAATTTTAATTATGTTTTTATTAATTCCAACAATTACTGTTTCTTCATTTATAACTCCTTGGTTATCTTCATCTTTTTATATTATTGGTGTTTTAATTTCAGTTACTGGTTGTATTAATGGTTTAATTGGTTTTTTATTTTGTTCAAATGAAAAAAGATTATTAAGAGAAGTTGTATTTGAAATTAATGATAGATTTAATTATATGAAATCTTCAAAATTTATTTCTCATTAATCTACATATGATTTACAATTATACCAATCATGAATCTTTACTAAATTGAATTAATTACCATTATACATATTACACACAACACTTTCACACCTTATAATCTTAATATCCATCTATTTTAATTTACCATTCATTTCACTAACTCAATTGATCAATTATATCAATTAATATTCTTTCATTTTTCATGTTTGTTTTCATTTTGTTGCTTTTTTATCGCTGTTCATTTATGTTTTGTTTTGTTGTTTCCATCGTTTCCATTGTTTCCGTTACCGCCTTTGAAAGAAAAAATTATTGTATTATATTTTATCATTAATAAATCATTATCCATCCCACTAATTAATTGTTATACAATATTTTTTTCTTTTCTTTTAAAATTTTAAAATTTAGATTATCTCTAAATAGTACTACTACGTATTATTACTTTAATTAATTAATTATATATTTTTATTTCTCATTCTCGTTTCTTATTTCTTATTTATTTTAATTAGTTTTGTTTATCTTTCTTAATTGTCTTAAAATTGTAATTTGTAAAATTGTACTTGAAGTTGGGGTACAGTATACGCAAATCAATATCAATAAAAGATTGAGTTAATAATCAAATATATTAAAATAAAAGTAATAACTAGTATAAAATGTATAACATTCATTGCTTTTGGATAATCATCAATGTTTTAACCAACTAACTTGAATTGCAGTAATGCTTTTTCTTCTTCAATAAATTTATCAAACTGGTTAAGAAGACAACTAGAATATTTATCCCAATTCATTTCACATTCTTCATATGCTTTTTCTTCAATGCTAACAGCCCATGCATACAATTGTGTATTATCTGGTTTATATTCCTTCAGACTATCTGAAAGTTGTCTCTGAATACTTTCAAGTAATCTCTCATTATTAATTGTATATTGCAAAGTAGGATTTTTCTTCATATTTATACCCTTTCAGAAGTTTTTTTTTTTTTGATCAATGGAATAATATGTAAATCAATCAAGATCATATATTGTATTTCAAAAGGGATGGTTTTCCCCTTTTTATATAGTTTGTAGTTTTTCTATAACAAAAAGAAAATGTGATATCGATTGTGATAAATGTTAAAATGTGCTCATTGGAGCGGAATGATACAATTCTTAATTTAAGAATAATAATTGTGGTATTTCAAAATATACAATTAACTAAATAATAAACAAATTTATCAGATGTAAGTGTAATTTTCATTTTCTAATGCTTCATTAATCTCATTGGATATACCTTTTACAAATAGTAAAGCGAGACCTGCATCCTTATAATTATGAGAAATATGATGTAGATACGAAATTGAGTCTTCTAATTGAGATAACTTTCCCATTTCTTCATAAAAGATATCCGATAATATTTTGTTATCCTCTTCAGTATTATCAGGACTTCCTTCTCTTATAAAACTAGGTAAATCTTTTGTGAAAAGTTTTGGTAAATATTTAGAATCTTTCCAATCAATAATTGCAGTAATTTCACCATCTTCATTAGCAAATATGTTTTGTAAATCTAAATCTGGATGAATTAAATATAAATTACCTTTCTTAGGAAACTTTTTAATATTATTTGTTAATGATAAAATAAATTTCTTCTTCTTATTGATATCATATGTCTCCCAGACTTTAATAACATGATCGCCTTCAGCCTTTTCCATTATCATACCTTTATCAGTAACTTCAACAACTTTAGGAACAGGGATACCATTATTTCTGGCTTCATCCATATGTTTCACTTCTAAATCTATTTCATCTTTATTATAGCTATGTGCAATCTTATAAACATAATCATCCATAACGATGACTGAATAATCTCTCCCACAATGTGTCTCTGGTATTGTATACTTAGCTGTCATATTCTGATATTCAAAAATGGATATTTAACTTAGTTAAGAAACAGTTGTTTTTAAGAGCCAATACCAACCAATATGTAGAACTGGCTACTATAATTAAAGGGAAATATTGCCTGCTTTATTCTTTGTAATCTGAAACATCGCTTATAATCAAAATCATCCCTTCAGAACTTCAGAATGTGACAGCATAAATTCTTTTATAAGTCATTATATAGGAGATAGTAACACTCAACGATAATACAATATTGTTAAAACTTATTTAATGACTTTCTTTTGGCCTTGATATGATGCCAAAATCTGTTATACGGAGAACTTGAGATTGATATTGATATTGATAGCAGATTGTTGAACTCCTTCAATTTGTTTAAGTTCTTTGATAATTGAAAACCAGTTCTGTAGCTTCTCCATATGGCGACACTATGAAGTGAATTTGAAGGTGTTTATATCTCTTCTTGATCTTTAGTGGGTTTAATAGAGGTTTCACAGAAAGGATTCTATGCCACAATTTCTTAATTCAATTGGTCATTGCTATCCTAGTCTTATAAAGAGAGTAGTCTTTCCGATACAATTACAGATTGAACAAAACCTATAATAGTGTATAACTATAAGAGTAACCAAAAAGGAGAGAAACACAGTTCAGTTTTTCAATGCCTATTTAGGAAAGCTCGAAATTGAAAATTACGACATTTTCGCTGTCGTGGGCAGAGCAACTTTTCTGAGCCTCCTAGAATTATTGCGCCAATTCTGAATAGACTATCCTCTAGAGAATGTAAAACAAATAGGGTGTTAAGATTTTCAGAGTCATTATAAATTTGTGTGTGGAGTTATTCAATGAAAAGTACCACGACAGACAAAATGTTGTTGCAAAGTTCCAAAATCCAGGATTCGTGAACGCTTTTCAGTTTTTTATCGGAATAAGATCGGAATATTTAAGTTGGTGTGAGGATGCGTTTGGGAAAGCCTTGCATTGGAGGTATATTTCATTTGAATTCGAATCCGAATTAAAATTCAGAAAAGTCATTAACAATAACAAGTGTTCTTCTTCTGTTAAACATGAACAAAAGAACAAAAGATAAAGATCAAGCAGTCAAATTACTAAGAAGTTCCCTTCTGAAGCTATATCTCAAATAATTAAAGATTCAAGTTCTTCGGTTGTAAAAGATATTCTAACTGGGATTTTAACAAATTCTCGGAATAGATCTCTTGTTTTAACTGGAATACCTGATGATTTGACATATGAAGAGGTGTTTGAGATTGTTAGAGGTAAAGATGGTGCATTAGAGAGTATCAAGTTGAATCATGAAGAGGAGAGAAATAATAATTGCTCTATCAAGTTTGTTGATGCAAGTTTGGCTGCAAAATTTTATGCTAGTTATTCAATGCGCCAATTGGTTATCCGTAATCATAAAATCACAGTTAAATGGGGTGAACCTTCAGGTGAATTGCCAGAGTTAATTAGGTCAGAAGTTGGTGCATCAAGAAAGATTCGTGTTAAACTCAATGAAATTGGATTTAGAAAAATTGGATTAGTTCGTCATATATTAGAACATTTGGTGAAGTTAAAATTGAAGAAGATCATTACTTATCTGTTGGTTTTACAAATATTGAAAACGCTATTCGAGCAAAACAAGCTACAGAAGCCAATACATATTATAAGAAATGTGCAATTAGTTATGTTGATGATATAAGCTCAACTTTCTCATGATATATTACAAAAGATTAACATAATTATCTGAAAGTGTGAAAACAAATAGTACTTTATTTTCAAATTATATATCGATCAACTAATATTTCAAACTACTTATCTCTAATATCTTATAATTATAATAATAGCAATAACAATCATGGAAATGATATCAACTCAAGGTTTTAATACTTCAAAATAACTGGTTCAAACTAAAAAAATTCAATTATTACATAATTGTCGACTTAGTGAACATAATTTTTCAATAAGATCAATAGAAGGTAAAATTAAAAAACTTACATATGAATATATGTATAGAAAAATGGTATAATTTAAAACTTGATGGTCAGGATTCATAATAATTAAAGGTTTAATGGTTTTTTTTTTGTTTGATAATATTTTAAAAGTTATTTGCAGGGTAAAAGAACAAGTAATTATGGTGGAACTTTATTAGGTTTATATAGCGATGAAATATTATAAACAGTATATACTTACATAACATAGTTTATCTTCATTAATTGCATGAATTGGCTTTGTAATCGAAGTTGTTACAATTTATGGCAACTAAGTCAAGTCCAAGCACCAATCAATTCGTAATTTGAATTGAAAATACCTCTAACTTTAACCATGGACCATGAAGCAGATGCCACTGGAACTTAAATGAAGTTTCAGTAACTTCAATATATAATTGTTAAATCTATGTCATTCTATGATATCATACAAATTCAATTATAAATAATCAAAGATAAAATTTCATTCATTCATTCGATATAATACTGTATGTTGTAAGTTGTAACTCATTCATGGAAATGGAGTGGCATTCAAATATTTAATGTAGCTTTGTGTTTCGTGAGTATAAGGAATTGGAATGGTGGCGTATTCAAACACCTTGGTAGTTTCATTAATACCAACATAAATATTTTCGTTGTATGATTCTTCAACCAAATTTATAAATTTTAAACTTTTATTTTTAGTTAAATACTTCTTTAATAACTTTAAAAAATTATATCTTGAATGAAAAATTAATGATGGATAAAGATAATCATAATTACTTTCAAGAAAACATACCAAAAAAGCAATACCGTAATCATAATGATTAACCATTGAAAGTTTTTTAAATACTTTAGCTTTAAATAATTGTTTCAGACAAATTATTGATAATTGATTAAAATAATATTTCAGGGTGTGATCATTAGAAAACGAAATTGAAAATTCATTTTCACAATTCATATATTTTAATCCTTCAATTTTTGAAAGACCATTTTTGTAATTAACTGATCTTCTATAATAATAATTAATGAAATATTCATAATAATTGGAATTCTTAGTTTCTTTATTAGTTATAATTTCAATCATCAAATCTCTACCTAACTGTAACAATATTTCATCACAGTAGTTACAAAATTTATTAATTATATTTAAAAAATGCATTTGAAATAAATCTTTATTAGTAGTATTATTTACTGTAGTAACCTGCTCATCTAATTTCCAATTATTGAAATGAAGTGTAAGTTTTGAATTATTATCATTATATTTAGATACAATTTTAAATTTTGGAATATTTCTAGCTATATCAATATGAATTTTATTAATGAAATCTAAATTGATTTTTAATATTGGGCAACCTATTTCATTTAAATTATTTTTTAATTCATATAATATTAATTGATCAAGTTTTAAATGTAAGATTGATTCAAACATAAATGGACTTACCCATATCTGAAAGAATCCAAGTGTTTTTAAATTAGAAAGATATTGAAGATCAAGAGCAAGATATCTTGCTTTATCATTAATGCGATTATGGGGGCCATAAATGTATAAACACTTTATTGATTTACTCATTAGTGAATCATTATGATGAGTATTTCCTTTTTCTCTACCTGTATTAATTAGATAATCTGGGTATTTAATTGATAATTCTTTTAATTCATTTAATAATGGAAGTAAATTAAAGAATTGATATTTTGATTCTTGACTTATAGAAATTGTCATTTTTTTTATTATATGAAATGAATCTTTAAAAAACAATTCAACTGAAGGAATCTCTGTGTTTATTATATAATTATATATTTCTAACTTGATATTAGGGAATTCATGTTTAATTATATCTGATAATCTGGAGATAGGTAAAAGATTTTCACTTTTTATAGGTAAACGATAACCTTGACTCTTCTTATAACTAAATTTAATAGATCTCAAATGTTTACTTGATATTGATTTTAAGATTGATTGGATTTCTAAGTACTTTGGCGTAATATATCCTGAATGAAGGATTTCAATCTCTTCCAAATTATTCAGCTGAGAAAAACGCAAAAGAAAAGTGTTTCTTTCATACATGTATGTTTGATTGAGGTAACTATAAGGTTCAGAACAAAATACTTGTAGGTCATCTAATACAATAGAAACAACTTTTGAAAGAAATACAGTTGGAAGTAATAGCAGGTTTCTTAAGAATGGTATAGTATGTGAAGATACACACCATTTAATTGATTCTGAGCAATCAAGTATAGTTAAATATTCATTTGTTAAAATTTGAGCAGGTTTACCAAGTTCTTCTAATATAATTAATTTAATCTTTGCTTTATTTAATTTAATAAATTTGTAAAGATTGGTAATTGTTTTTGGAGTTTCCAAAAGTATTGCTTCTTTGTTTCTAGACACAGCCTTAATTTTAAATCCCCAAGGTGGATTATAGGAAGAATATTGTGATTTAGATACTGAACTCTTTATATGATCTGAATCTTTAAACATTGAAATATTTAAAGGTTTAAAATATAAAGCAATTTTGATTAATTTATCTAATTTTGTAAATTGATTCAGCAAATATGTAATTTGATCAAAAGTAAGAATATTAAAAAATATTATCAAACATATTTTATTGAATACATCATCAATTAACTTGTCTGAATTCAGTATTTGAATAAATTTATCAAAATCATTAGTTAAAGGTATTGATTTATTTCGATGGAATTTGAAATTGAATGGAGACATTAAGTTCAATTGAATGACTTAAAAAAAGAGATAGATTGAACATAATGAATATATTGCGAAATCTGTGCTTGATCAATTATCTGTAATTTTAGGAGAATAAAGCAGTTAAGTTATTGTTGTTGTTGTTTTCATGTTCAAAATCAATTTGGTGGCTGCGTCGATTTCCTGATTGTTGGTCGATCGACGTTTACCGGAACAATTCGATCAATTAGTTAATCCGAGGGCTACATCTTAATTATCTCCACTATTAAATGGCTACTATTTTGACCATTACTATTACTATTACTGTTAATTACTGATATTACTGGTATTACTGGTATAACATATAAGATAGATAAACTTGTCATAGCTAGTAATCCCAGTAGTTTCACCAGTAATAGTTTCTTATCTGCTCACTGCCAAAGACAGAAGTCGGTTCTCCGTTTATCCATTTATGACTAATAAAAGGTCAGTAAAACGATAACTATAACACTACACAAACTACTACTATATAATATTGTTATATAATTGTTATATAAATCGTGTTATTTTCTTACAATTCTCCCTTTCTCGTAAAACACTTTCCCATAGTCATTTCTTCAACTTTCAACCCCTCTTTGCAATTTCTTTTTATAAAAACTCCGACTCCGAATTAATTTAATTCTGGAAATTTTTATTTGTTTTTATCTACTTCTTTTTTACTGTTTTTACACTGTTTTTACACTGGAAATGTTGCAAAATATAAGGATGAACTCAATAGACGTCCCAATACAACTACATCCCCATTTCAACTTAATAGACAATAACACTAATAATAATTCAATATCAAGTTCTTTAAACTCATCGAATTTAAATTCTCCAAATCTATTATCAACTACTTCAAATCCTTCAACTAGTTTTACTTCAACTTCTTCTTTAAATAATGGCCTATCATTATCAAATCTAACTTCTTTAAATAATAAAACTTTAAATGATGAAAAAAATGAAGCTTTAAAATTAGTTATCGTTTGTGTTGGTTTACCAGCTAGAGGTAAATCTTATATAACAAAAAAATTAACTAGATATCTGAATTGGATGCAATTTAATACTAAAATCTTTAATGTTGGAAATACAAGAAGACAAGAAAAGGGTAAACCAAGTGATATTCCAATTCAAGGTCCAATACCAAAAACAACTAGTCATGATTCAAATTTTTTTGATCCAAATAATAAAGATAATTTTAATATTAGAGAAAATTGGGCAAGAGAAACTCTGGATTCTTTATTAAATTATTTATTAAAAGATGGTGGTAACGTTGGTATCTTTGATGCAACTAATACAACTAAAAAAAGAAGAAGATGGATCATTGAAACAATTAATAATAAAACTAATGGTTTAATTAAAATTTTATTTTTAGAATCGGTTTGTGATGATTTAGAATTAATTGAAAAAAATATTAAATTAAAATTATCTGGTCCTGATTATATTAAAATGGATAAAAATTTAGCTTTAAATGATTTTAAAAATAGATTAATTAATTATGAAAAAGTTTATGAAACAATTGATGATGATGAAGAAATTGAAAATGAAAAATTTGATATTCAATATGTTAAAATTATTAATGCTGGTAAAAAAATTATTTCTTTTAATATTTCTGGTTTTTTATCAAGTCAATGTGTGTTTTTTTTACTGAATTTTAATTTAACTGATAGACAAATTTGGTTAACAACAAATGGTGAATCTGAATTTAATTTATTAAATAAAAAAGGTGGTGATTCAAATTTAACTAAACATGGTTGGAAATTTGCAAAAGCTTTACCTAAATTTATTTCAAAAAAAAGATTAGAATTTAAATTAAAACAATTAAATAAAGAATTTGTTAATGATGAATCTAATTCTTTCCATTCAACTCCTCATATTGAATCGAATTTTAATATTTGGACAAGTCATTTAAAAAGATCAATTGAAACTTCATATTATTTTCATCAACAAAACAATAACAACAACAATTTAACCAATCCTTCGGATTTAGAAAATAATAATTATTTATTTGAATCTTTTAAAATGTTAAATGATTTAGGTTGTGGACAAATGGATTCAATTAGTGAATTAGAATTTAAATTAAATTATAATGATGATTATAATAATCAATTATTAAATAAATTAACTTATAGATTTCCAGGTATTGGTGGTGAATCATATTTAGATGTTATATCAAGATTAAGACCAATTATAATTGAATTAGAAAGATTAAAAGATCATGTATTAATTATTTCACATAAAGTTATAATTAGAATTTTATTAAGTTATTTTATGAATTTAACAAAAGAAATGTTAACTGAATTAGATATTCAACATGATTTTATTTATTGTATTGAACCAAAACCATATGGTTTAGATTTAAAAATTTGGCAATTTATTGAAGAAATTGATGATTTTATTGAAGTTGATGAAATTGAATTTTTACAAAAAAAAAGAAAAAGAGGTTCAATTTCAATTTCTTCAAATCATAAACCAATTATTAAACAACATGATTTATCAGACGATGATGATTCAACTGATTCTAGTTCTAGTTCGGATGATGATGAAGATTTAATTAATTTTAGAAAAAATGTTTTTGTAACTAGAACAGATTCTCAATGTTATGAATTTTCAAATGGTACAAATGATAATTCATCAAATGACTCAACTGATGATGATGATGATGATGATGGAACAGTTGTCGATAATAACAGACAATCAATTACATCACCTGCATCAACAATCAATCATAATAATAATAATAATTCAAGAAGATCATCAAAAGCAATATTTCAAACACCATTTAATAATCAATTAGATGATGATGAAATTGAAACAAGTGATGATTCTGATTCTAAATTAAATGAAAAAATTAATGAAATTATGAATGATTTACAATTAGTTGAAAAATTAAAAAAATTATTATTAACATAATTATAATATAAATAACAAGAATTAAAATTTGTATTTATTTATTATTAAAGTGAGATTTATTTTGTATTTTTAAAGAAAAGTTGATTAATTGTTTTTTTGAAAAGCATATGTTTTATTATTATTGTTTTTATTATTATTGGTTCTTAAATTTTTTTTTTTTATTTATTATTATTATTTTTTTAGAGACATATGCATTATTATATTATATTATACTGGTTATTATTATTATATGAAGACTAATTAACTTTTTTTTTATTTATGTTGTTATTTATGTTAATTGTTTGATATTTTGGGATTTTTTTAATTTTTTTTCATTTTTTTTCATTTTTTTTTTTTTACTTTGCTTTTCTTTTCGTTAATTGTTTTTAATTCTCTTTAATTATTTTGCTGTTTAAAAAATGTTCTTTTATTTGCTTTTATATATAGTTAGTTTTGCTTTTTAATTGTTATACTATATCTTAAAAAGAGAATTAATTCTGAAGTTTTTTAATCTTATTCGATCGTACTGAAACAAATTAATCTTTAATTAATTTCACAAAAGTAATATAAAACAAAACAAAACAAAACAAATTAACAAAATAAAAACAAAAAGAGAAGTATATGTATAACCAATAATACATACATATAAATAATAAAAATCAACAAAAAAAACAAAAACCAAACAAGAAAGAAGAAAGAAGGAAGAGATCATAAAACAGAACAAAACAAAACAAAACAACAACAACAACAAAACATAAAACAAAAAAGAACCCAAGAAAAAATACTTAATATAATAATGATAAAAAAAGACACATGAAAGAAAAAAAATAAAAGAGTAAACGTAGGTTGGAATTTTTTTTTTTTAAATTTTTTTTTTTTTTGATAAGTAGGTAAGTAGGTAAAAAATCATCAGTATAATAAATAATAAAAGTAAATAATATCAGTCAATTAATGAATTGATATAATGAACAATTAATTAAGAATGAAAATAAAAGAGTGGTATAATAAAAATAAAAAAACTGAATAATTTGTTCTATTTTAAAATTGAATATGCAAAACAAATCATTTAAATAAAGGTTTAATTTATAATGAGCACAAAACAGTTATAATAGTAAGTAAACTTAGTTACTTAATTATTGGAAATTTTGGTATTTGAAATAAAAATAATCTTGTTGTTGTTGTTGTTGTTGTAAATAAAGAGTACAAATGATGAAACGGAATAATAATAATAAGTAATAAGTAATAATAATCAATATAAAAATATATTGGACTTTGATATTGTTGTTGTTGTTTTTTTAAATTTTTTTCTATAATTGAATTGAAATTGAGTAAACTAACACTTGTAACATCAAGTAGTTATAATTGAAGAAATGAAAAAGGGGGGAATGGAAATATAGATAGATAGAAATTTTATAATGATAATGTAAAGCAAAGATCCAGTTTTTAATTTTTTATTTATTTTTTTAATTTTTTTTTTTTTGATATTATTAATAATCCGAATCATCATCAGGATTAGCAACTCTTAAAACTTTTTTATTATAATCAGCAGCATCAGCTAATGAACCATCACTTAACCTTCTTCTACCTAAAGAAACAGAATTACTATTAAATTCATTTTTAGTTGTTGAATTTGTATTTGAACCATAATATGTATCATCATCAGGAGAAGCAAATGGATTTTTATTTGATTTTAAAGCTTCTTCATATGCAATATCATCTGCTAATACAGTATCTTCATCATAATCATCTCTTGATCTTCTTCTAATTAATAAAAGTATTGCACCAATTATAATTAAACCACCAACTGTTCCACCAACTGCACCACCAATTACAGCAGCTTTACTTGTTGATGAATGTTCACTTGATGTTGCAGTAGAACTTGATGATGCTGATGATGAAGTTGATGATGCAGTTGTTGTTGCAGATTCTGTTGTAGTTGTTGCAGATTGACTTGCAGTAACATAAACAACTGAAGTTGAAGCTGTTCCTGATATTTGAACAACTGATGTGATAATTTGAAGATTATTTGTAGTTGTTGAATCATCGGTTGAACTAGTTGATGAAGTTGTAATAACGGCAGCAACAGCAGTAGTAGATGATGATGAAGAAGTTGTTGTATTTTCATCATCTTCTGTTGAACTTGATGAAGTAGTTGAAGTTGTTGCAGAGCTAGTTGTTGTTTCATCTGTTGATGTTTTAGTTGAAGAAGTTGTACCTTCTTTTGAAGAACTTGAACTTGATGTTGAAGTTGAAGTATCTGAATCATCAGATGAAGAAGAAGAAGATGATGATGAATCAGAAGATGATGAACTACCATCTAAAGAATAGACACTATAAGAATCATCACCACCACATATATCAGTTGGATAACCTGCACAAGCTGAAGTACAAGTATCAACAGTTGAACCACTTGGTAAAGAATCACCACAATAACATTCATCACCATCTGTTAAAGCAAAATATTTATAACCTGAACATTCACCTGAACAGTAACCAGTTGATTGATACGTCCAAGTACCTTTTGAAACATATGAGGAAGGTAATGAACTATAACAACCTACAGAGGAAGCAGCAGACGAGTTATGTATTATTAGAAGTAAAGTAGTTAAATGTAGTAATACTTGATTAATCATATTGTTGATATTGTATGTGTTGTTAGAAGAGTAAATTTAGAAGGAAAAACAGGGTCAGGCGGGATATAAAACTTGAATTTTGAGATAATTGGAAGGTATAAAAGAGTGTAAATGAGTTGGGCCACCTTTATAAGAGAGTTATAAGTAATAACGAGTGGTATTAAGGTGTTTATAACTGAATTTGGGTATGAGAGTTTGAGCAGGAGGAAAAGAAAGGGCAAAAGAAAGGAAAAGAAAAAGGAACAATAAATTGTTGAAGCACTGCTTAATAAGAGTTCAAATTTTTCCCATAGTTAACACTGTTTTTTCTTTTCCCCTGTACATGTCAACATAATACGTCCCGTAGTGTCTGCTGTTTAACACTATCTACTGTCATACAACACACTCTACTCTCTATACTCTCTATACTCCACTGTCTCTACTCTCTACTATACTGTTCCCTCTTCCTTCCCTCCCTTCCCTCCCTCCCTCCTTCGACTCCACCGCGTCGCGTTCTCTGCTCTGCTCTGGAACAAACGGATTTTTAAATTTATACCACAGTAAATAACAAGTATCAACAAGTAACGACAACTCCTTATAATTCGTATTGTAATTAAGTAAATTGACTGGCCAACCAACTGATAATAGATTGCTGTTAGAACTGGGAATCGACGGATTATCAGTCAATTAATGATATCACCACTTAATTAAATCTTAGAGGCGAGTATCAATTCTAGAACAGACACGTCAACTGTATTTACTAGCTAACACAATTATAATTATTCCATATATCCTGCTACCATTTTTATTCATTAACTATATAGCTACAATTAACTAATACTAGACTAATATACTACTAATATGATTACAATTAACTTACAATTAAATTAATATATTTTCTTTTCCCCAGTTAATTGGAGAACATTTTCTTTTTAGTTACGAGATGAGCTGTTGATCTTTTTTATGATATATTTCTGAGACATACACACAAGACGTTAGTTAATTAATTAATTAATTGATACTTTGATAGTGATATCAAATAAACAAAAACCTGAAAAAAGGCAAGGAATATATAAACCTCTTTCTTTCAACTATGTTAATACCGATCAATGGCAATCAAATAGAGCCAACAACTCCCAATTTAATTATAATTAATTATAATTAATTATAAAAAAATACTAACATATGCATGTTTGCATATATGGAATTCATGGATAAAACAAAAAATCAAAATTAATTGTACATAACTTTCATTAATTTAACAATACTTTTTCTTTTACAAATTTACAATTATAATTCCAAAACAATATTAAAATAATGTTTTAATTCTAGAATTAATTATTAATTAATCTTTTTTAATTGAACACTAATTTTAGATATATATTAAAAAAGAATTTCATTGAAAAATAGTTATTTATATCATTTTATAAAAGCAATTAATGATTTCTTCTTTCTTTTTCCATATGATTTAAATGATTTTACAACATTGACCATATACTATACTATACTATACTATACTTTTATTAATTCTATAAATATCTTTGCAATCAATCAATTAATTCTAAATTTGTTTAGTTTAATTTAATTTAATTTAATTTAATTAAATAGGTTTGTTACCGGAACTAATACCGAACGCCGAGCTTTATTGACAAGAAAATATAATTTGGCAGTTATATTGGATATGAAACAGTTTTCTAAATTAACGTACTTTCCATCCTTTAAGTACTTAAATTAAGCTAGTAGTGTGTGGTTAATTCAATTATATCATCCTATAAACTGCCTTAACCATTAAATACTATTATAGACAATAAGGAGGTATAAGAGATTAATTGATTGCATGAATTTTGACCCGCTCATAATATAATACTTAATTCTCTTTAATTCTTTATAAACAATAATTTATGTAATAAAATAAAGATAGATATAATTTTGAAACAGTTTTTAAAACCTATTATTTGAAAATTCCAAATATTATAATAAAAATTATCGATTTCTATACAATTTCATTATTTTATTAAAAAACAATTATTTTTTAAATTCTTGATATTAGTACCTTGGGGACCATATATTTATTTTTATTTTCAATTAAATCATTGTTTTAACTTTTAAGCTAAGTTTCAGATACACTTCTATAATTAATTTACTTGTACAATTATAAGTTATAACACATGTACAGACTATATATAATTTTTTTTATAGTACAGTAACGTAACACTGTCTCTATCTCTCTGACCAATTAATAGCTTTATATTCAGTAGTTTTGAAAACATAATTAACGTATACACCATATTTTATATTTCATGAAATTTTATCTAAAGATGGTTTAGTCCCCAATCCATCAAACCAGCCTTGACCCGCGACAGCAAAAATGTCGTAAATACACTCACGTGCACATCTATCCGCTCATTGGCCGGCGTAATAGGTTCAAAAAGTGAGCGGGTTCAACGGTAACGGGACTGTTGAACTGATGATGATTTATCATGATTAGTGTCCTTGGACTTGCTCTTTATCTCCTGTTGGTGCTCAGTGTCGGTGGGTCAAGGTATATAAACACCACCAGCCAGCTCCACACCCGTCCTGGAGACTGGCAGAACACAAGCACACCAGATCTGTCAGGAGGTCATGTTGAAGCAACTACTCCTTTAATTGTAATTGTAGCTCTTACTCTTACTCTGTATTCCTGTACCACTCTCCACTCTCTACCTCCCTTCACAAGGCAGTCCATTCTCATTCTGACCACTTCCACTGCTGTCAATTAAATAAACTCGTTTTTTGTTGTTGTTTTAAATTTGCCCTTTGAAACTCACGAAAAAGTTAAATCAACATCTTCTGATTTCTTCAACAATTCCCTCTTCTTCCTCTTTTCCTTCCACTTTACCCACACAAACAATTATCTCTTCACTTTTAATTGTCTTACACTTATTCATTGCATTCTTAACCCCCTTTTACATCTTTCAAATTTTAAAAAAATCTTTAAATTTAATTCATTTATAAATAATGCCTCATACTGATACTGTTCCAACTGAAGAACAAGATATTTATGATCAATTTGTTACTATAAGACAAAACTTATCTGTAATTAAAAGAGATCATACTAAATTCATTAGTTCTAAAGAAGTTAATTCTATATATTTAAATGTTTTAAATATTATTTCAAATTTAAAAAAAATTAGAAATGAAGATGATTCAACTGTAATTCATCCAATTGAATCTCCAAATAAAGTTGATGTTTTAATTGATGAAATCTTTCAACTATTATCTTTATGCTTTGTCACTTGTGGTTTATCACAATCCGCTCCTGCTACTTATGCTTCTTTATCAACTGTTCAAAGATTATTAGAACATATGCAAGAAACTGATTTATTTTCTCCAAATGATTTAAAACCAATTAATGAAAGATTAAATGAAATTAAATCAATTATTCAAAATGATACTTCTTCCGATGAAGAACATAAATTATTAGAAATTAAATTAGCTACTTGTTATAAAGAATATGAAGTTTTACAAAAAAAAGTTGATGAATTACCTCAAAATGTTTTATCAATTGTTAATAAATTAATAAAAATTAAAACTGAATTAATTAATTTAATTACTAATAATGATACTAAAAATAAAACTATTTTAAATATCTTAACTAAAGAATTATCAAATGTTCAAAAACAATGTGAAGAAATATTTTCAAATAATGAAAATGGTTTAGGTGAAGGTGTTATTAAAGGTTTAATTGATGAAAATCATAACTTAATTAATGATATACAATTAGGTGATGCTAATGTTGATCCTGCTTTAAAAGATATTTATGATAAATTAGATGGTTTAAAAGCAACTTTAAAAGGTTTATTAGTTACAAGAAGATGGACTTTAAGATCAACTGATATTTTTAATTATCAACGTGAATTAAATGAAATTGATAATGCAAGAGTTAATGGTTATTTCATTAATAAAGATTATAAAGGTCAATCTGTTTTATTACATTTATTAAGAAGATGTTATTCAATTATTTATACTTTATTAGAATCTTCTGAACCTGTTTCTGAATCTTTACAACCAATACATAATCAATTAAATACTGTTCGTAAATGTTTATTAGATTTAAAAAGAATGGGTGGTATTTCTTCAATTAGAGAATTATATCCTTATCAATTAAAATTAGGTTCAATTGATAATATGCAAGTTGATGGAAAATTCATTATAGATGGTCAAATTCCTGAAGGTCAAGGTACTGTCTTTGCTTTATTAGCTGAATGTTTTGATATTTTACATGAATTAAAAATGGAATTATATGAACGTGAAGAAGAAGAAGTTGATGATACAACTAAATTTAAAGCAAATGTTATTGGTACTAAAGCTTTACAAGATACTAATTATGATTATAATATTGTTAATGATCCTCATGATTTACCTGTATACGATGAAGCTGAAGATAATTTAGCTAGTTTAAATGCAAGTTTAAATGAAAGTGATGATTTAACAGATGCTTAATTGATTTCCTGTTAATTGTTGCTTTTTTTTTATTTTTGTTTTATTTCTCTATTCCTTTGGTCTGTTTTTTAATGATATAAACGTATTTATTCTTCTTTCTTTAATTCACTTTCTATTGCTTGTTTATTGTTGTTGTTGTTGTTTTGTTTGTTGTTGTTGCTGTTGGTAATTCTATGTTATATGCGTTGTTTTTATCATGATCTTTATTATTATATTATCTTTCATAATCATTCTGATACATATCCTTCTCATTCATTCATTCGTCATTTCTATTATTATTATCATTTATTATTATTTATCCATATATTTTATCATCATATCATATTATTTGTTTGTTTGTGTTTAATATTTAATTATATTTTTCTTTTTTTTTATTTTATTTAGTTTATTTTCAGTTTTGTTAGTTTTTAAAAAATATTTTTATGGAAGTTTTTATTTTTTTACTTTACTTTTTTGATTGATATTATTATATGTTGGTTTTCTTGTTTTCACTTGTTCTTGATTATATATTTTGTTCTTATTTTATTTTTTTTTCAACACATTTTTCTTTAAAACAAAAAAGCTAACTATATTTAGTACTTTTATCCCCTTCTTTTTTGTTGGGGTATTTTTCTTTTATTACCTGTGTTTCTCTCTTTGTCCTATACATATCCTACTCATGAATATTATCATTCTTATACCTTTTAAACCACAAACTAGTAGTAGTAAAAACCGAGAAATAGTTGTGGCTGTGCAGGTTACGTAAGCGCGCCTATATTCTGAAAATTTTGTGAATATTGGAAGATAGATGGACGACATTACTTCGACCTATTCCTAGTGTTTGTGAGTTTATCACTTATTATTCCTCTCTATCTTCACTTTTCTTCTGAATTTCCACCAGATTCTGGCTCTCCTGAAGGCTATTCCACTCATTTCCTGTGTTTCTTACAATTCTCCACTTTTCAGATCCCATAAATCCGTTAATTTATCATTATATCACATCATATTAATTATTGATTAATTATTAAAATTATATTCATTTCAATTGTTTTAAAAAATACCAAAAGTTAATTTCTTTTTTCTTTTCCTTTCTCTTTTTATTCTAAAATTCAATTAGTTTCTTTATAAATAATTACCAATCATCTCATCCATCATGTCTAAATTCTTTGAAACTGGCTCTTCTAGATCTTCATCTATAAATTCATCTTTTTTAAAATCAACAAATTCCATCCCTATCACTACAAATTCATCAATTACAAAGAAATTAACTAGAGATAATCTACATAAATTATCAGATTTTTGGAGCGTATATTATCATGAAAGATCAACTAATCATCAACAACCACAACAGCAACAACAACCACAACAACAAACTGTTAATGCTGATGAATCAAATGATACAGCTGTTGATTCAACTACATCTGACTCGAATGATCAGCAACAAGTTCAAATCTCTCAGCAACAACTAGCTGAATATTTAAAAGATATTCATTTAGTTAATTTTCCATTAATTGGTTCACCATTAAATGAAAATACATCAAAGATTGATTCAGTTGAACAATTATGGCAATCCTTTTCAAATATTAAAAAACCTCATGAATTACCATTTGATACTGAAATTTTTATTTTTAAAAATGATATTAAACCAATTTGGGAAGATCCAGCAAATGCATTTGGTGGTCGTTGGGTTTTTTCATTTGATAGAACTAATCATAAATTAAGAACAAATCCAAATAAATCAATGACAAAAGATGAATATTCAAATTATTTACGTCATCGTGTTTCATTAATTTGGGAAAGATTAATATTAAAATTATGTTCAAAAACTTTTATACCATCAGATAATATCTTTAAAGATACTATATCTGATGATATTTGTGGTATTACATTAAGTGTTAGAGATGATAGAGATATAATTTGTATTTGGAATACTCATGCTGCTTATAATCAATATGTTAAAGATGAAATTACAAGATATAAAGAAGTTGCAAAAAGATTACATGATGAATTATTAAATGATGATGATTTAAAATTACATGAAGCTCTGGATAATATTATTGATGGTGAAGATGCTAATTCTGAATTAGAACATTTCCAACAAGAATTAAATGCTGAAGCTCAAGAAGAAGTTATGAATGATGATCATAATAATAGTTCAAATAATACAATTAATGATGATTCAACTTCATCCTCTATTAATTCAACTATTAAAAAGAAAGATTTTAGAGATATTATCAAATTAACTCCATTTTTATTAAGACGTGGTATGGCTGATGCAATGTATAGAATTATTAATGAATCTGATATGATTTTAAAAGAGAATGTTTCACCAATTGATGCATTTGATAATGGTGAATCAATTGATATTAAGAATAATGTTGATAGATCTAAATATAAAATCCATAATTTTATGAAACAAGGTAATAATAATAACAATAACAATAATAATAATAAAAATAAAAAGCAATTGAATAAGAAAGATATAAGTAAAAGAAAGAGAAGACCATCAAATAATCGTGGAACTAATTCTGGAATATTATCATCTTCATCAGGTAAAAGAGAGTTGAATAGTTATTCTAATATCATTGCTTCTAATACTTCTACTGTAAATGGTACTAGTGTTAGAGGTAAATATAAACCAAGAAGATTTATTAATAATAAAGAAGGTGGTGCTGAAGATACTGGAGATCAACAACAACAACATTTTTATCATAATCATACATTTATAAATTCACACAATAATCATAGTCATAATCATAATCATGATGAAACAGCATCAAGTTCAATAGATAATAAATTTTCAGAATTAGGTAAACAAAGAAAAAGATTAGATTTAGATGGTGAAGGAAATGGAAATGCAGAAGTTGATGAAGTTAATATGTTAAGTTTTGGTTCAAGAAGAAGAAGAATGTTACAACAACAACAACAATTATTAAAAGAACAACAAAATGAATGAATGAAATGACATGAAATGAAATGAGCTTTTAAATTTAAAATTTTTTAATTTATTATTTTTGATTTCTTGTATTTAATTATATCTTACTTTTTTTTTATTTTCTTTTATTCGTTTGATTTTTGGTTGGGATATTTATGTATGTTTCTGTTTTAATAATGACTTTTTTCAATGTTATATTTTCTTTTTCTTTTTTTTGCTTATTTAATTACTTTAATTCTTTATCATTAGGGTATTTTTTGTTTATAACTTCTGAGTCTGAATCATATTACT
The DNA here is from genome assembly GCA_030572235.1 of Ambrosiozyma kamigamensis. Taxonomy (NCBI): domain Eukaryota; kingdom Fungi; phylum Ascomycota; class Pichiomycetes; order Pichiales; family Pichiaceae; genus Ambrosiozyma; species Ambrosiozyma kamigamensis. The sequence goes on along the minus strand of JAJLZM010000249.1, from coordinate 3,357 downwards.
AGACCAGTTAATACTAGACTCTTTCGGTAGTAGATTTCCAAGAGTTTGTTCAACTGAATCATAAATAGCCCCAAGAAAAAGTTAAAAAACGCTCTTCACCAGAAATCAAGATCAAGAACTGTTTATCTTCTCTAGCTAGTTATCCACATCAGCTCAACAATATCCACATCAGCTCAACAACAACCATCAGCTGCTACAAATTATTCTCAAACTCCAACACCTGCTCCTGCTTTAACTCAACAATAGCATCCTGCACAACAAACCCCAACTCAACCCTCACAATCTCCAGTTGGCGTGGCTGTTGGCTGTGGGTGCGCACAGGTTCAGAACCAAAAATTTGAAACGTAAACAAAAAGACCTCGCGCTATTGGTCAGATTTCTTTAATCCCACCACGTGATCAAATTGCTTTTTTGGTTTTTGGTTGTGGAAGCCGGAAACGCGTTACGTAAAACTCATAAATTTCAAAAGAAATGAACGCGTTAATGTATGGTTAGTAGTTATAATTTGATTAAAAGTAGGCATTCACATAGTTAATTTATATATTCATTAACCAATGATTAATTTACCTTCTTCTCCAACCCCAGTTAGGGAGTCAAACGTATCCTCATTAATGACAGATCAAGATGAAACAGTTTTATTACCATCATCGGAAGCTGACTCAAGTTCAAGTTCTAACACAATTATGATTCAAGATTTTTTGTCAACTTCATTATCTTCATTATCAACCAATAGAGACCCTGGTAACATCTTCGCTCAATCACCGGGATCACCAAGAGGAATTAAAAGGATTACTTCAAGGGAAAACTTTAAACCTCCAAGAGAAATTAAAAGAGCAAAGAGCTTAAAACGTGCAAAAGAAAAAGAATCCAACCAACCCTTAATAAACCATGATGGCGATATTGAATTCATCTCAAAAGAAATTTTAGATTTATTTGGTCCTACAATTAAAGCTGAAATTGAAAAGCAAAAGAAAATAGTTCAAACTAAAAATGATAATATTGAAAGAGCTGAAAGAGCTGAAAGAGCTGAAAGAGCTGAAAGAGCTGAAAGAGCTGAAAGAGCAAGAGCAGAAAGAGCAAGAGCATCAGGTATTGGTAATACTGTTTCAGTTCCTGTTGGTTCAAGTGTTGGTTCAAGTGTTGGTTCAAGTGTTGCTTCACGTATTAATACAGATTTAAGTACCAATTCAAATGATTCTCATAATAGTTTGGATATGCCAGAATGTATTCAAATGGTTTTAATAGTCATGAAAATTGGAAAATTGAAATGTTAACAAGGTTTAATTCTTTGAATATGCATTATTCTGGTATATTTGGTTTTGTAAATGCTGTTTCAAATCAAAGTAGTTGGAACGCCAATAATATTACACAAATAACAACTCATGTTCCTTGTTTACTTTCCAAGAATGCAATAAAAACTTCCGAAAGAATCATTAATTATTTTAAGAATTTGAAGATATTACTAATAGAGTATGACCTACTTTTTGAAGATCACTCTGATATTAATTGTAAAGAACTAGTGGAAATTGTGCAATCAAGTAGGCATCTTAAGAAATTTATTTTTAATAGTGCCCATTCATTTACAGAAGAGGAATTTCCCAAAGAAATTATATTTAAGTTATATCCAATCAAAGATCATTTTGGAAATCTATGTTTATTTTTTAAGCCTAATATTGATTCTGGCCATCTCGAGTTGCTATCGGATGATAAAATCAATCCAACAAAAATTATTTTACAATTCGAAAACACATCATGGTTTTTTAATAAATTAGTTACTGTTTCACTTGATGCTTTAGAATGCAATTCACTTAAGACATTGTACGTTTGTTCATTAAATGGTTCAACAAAGTTAAACTTGCAATTCAATCATGATAGAAAAAATTTACCAAATTTGAGTGAGTTATACATAACACATTTTAACATTCAAATATTAAGGCTTGATATACCAGACGATATTTTTTTTGAAAAACTTGAGCTGAATAGTTGTTACATCAAAACTCCAGTTAAACTACCCAAATCAATCAAGTGTTTAAATTTATTGAGTACATTTTTCAAACTTGAAAGATTTAATTGTTTACTTAAATTAAACATTTGTTGGAATACAGAAGACAACATATTAGTTTTAGATTTTATCAATTCTCTTAGAACCATGGTTAATATTAGAGAGATAGTTCTTCTTTTTGTAAATGGATTGAATTTTATCACCATAACCAGTTTTACAAAAGATGATGCTGGTGGAACTGACTTTCAATTAGAAGGCTCAACGGACTTAGTCTGGAAACATGTTTCTATTAAATCATTTGATAGCAATGCATCAATTTGTTTTGTATGTTACATTATAATCAGACAAGTAATTAGCAGAACCTTTTCTCTGAATAGACTTACTGGTGATCTTTTGGTGGAGTCTAAAAAATCTTATATTTAGAGTAGAATGGGTCAATTATCCTGATCCGGTCTCAGCTACTACAAATCATTCTCAAACTCCAACGCCTTCTAATAATCAAATTGTTAAAGTTGATGAAGAAATACATTTAAAAAGAGCTTTACATAACAAACCTGTTCCTGCTTTTTTAAAAGATTTTGATTCTTATATAATTCTTTTTGTTTTTTGTATTTTGTATTTTGTATTTTGTTTTCCTCTTTTTTTGTTGTTGTATATCTGAAATTCTGTATTATCTTTGCCTATTTTACATAGTTATTTCTATTCTATCAAATATTATTTTATTAATTACTAAGTTTACAAGCGTATATAAGAGAAATCTAATTAATCATATAATTTAACTACCAGAGTGAAAATCAAAATTCATTAAAAATAAATTAATAAAAGAATAATATATAAGCAAATCAAGAACTAATCAAACAGAGAACCAATAATTTTAAAATTAATATAAGCAAAAAATTGAACAAAGCATCAAACAAAAACAAACATCAAATGAACTAAACACCAAATGAAAAATCAAAAACGAAAAAAAGTATGCATATTCCTGTTCTGTCTTAGGTCTAGTAATTACATCCTTGATATATGAAATAACAGTGAATCCAGGAATCACACTAAAATCTAACATATCACTCTCTTTCATCTTTCTGTTGAAGATAATAATGATGAGAAAATAACTGAAACATAAACATAATACCAAATATATAATTTTTACAAAGAATATGTTAAGTTATTGTGAAATAACGTAGATAATTAAGTGGTTTATCTTCATTACTAAATGGTATACTTCTAATGTTAGTGTTGCTCTATTAGGAGACTAAGATTATAGTGAAATGGACGCATTGAACTATTGTTGGCTTAGCCGTCTGGTAGTAATGATATTAGTATGGTAGCTATATCTGAGGTGGTGTTGGTTTACA